>JAVQJD010092849.1:0-73438 GCA_036023655.1 Nannoperca australis
TTAGTCTTTTTATTATAGCATTATATATATCTTTAAAATAAACTTTTTACAAATATATATATATATATATATATATATATATATATATATATATATATATAAAGTATAGTAATTTGAGCCTTTCAGCCAAGTGAAAAATCATGTAGTTTTCAAGTTGTTCTAGAACGTATACACTATATTGATATTCAGGCAGGAATAGAATTCAATATGTCATTCCCAAACATTTCCTCCAGAGAATCACTCCTTTCTCTATAATTTCCATAGAAATTTTGTGTGCAAATGCGGTAATAGACACATTTATAACATCAAAAGGATTCAATTTTCTTTTCAATCACATAACAGTATGAATAGCTTTTTCCATTGAATCTAACAACGAGAGGCCATTACCACATGCTAAAGGATGGGTTGCTGCCACTTGCTTTTATGAAAGTGTGTCAAACAATTTTTCATGTCTCACATTTGTTCTAACCCAAACGGGGTCTGTCAAACTGTTTTATTTCTAATTTGTCAGGTGGAGGTCATTTTTATTGTGTGCAATCATCAATGATGCATACATAGACTGCATGCACATATACACTTTTTAATGAAGACTTTTACTTTAGACTCTTTAATACATTAACTCCTTTCCTAAGGAGTTCACAAAGCACAGCGATGACAACTACAGTCAGCTAATTGCAGCTGGTAAATTATTTGGAAACGATGACATGCAAAGCAAGACTGTGATTGCTACACACTGAGCATTTTGCTGGCTGGGAATGTGGCCAGTGTTCAAATAGATGGGTGATAAAAGCAAATATTTTCACCTCAGTCGTGTAATGGCTCCGTTTGGAGCACTTTGTAGAAAAGGTTTGCAGTAAATGGCTGGAAAGGGGTGAATTCCTCATCTTTCAAGCATATTGTAGCTGGACCATTCCGCTCAGGCTTTTTGTGATGCTGCACTGGAATCCATTCACATGAAGCAATTTAAGTGTATGATCAACATGTATAAAAAAAAAGAAAAAGAAAGGACAAGAAAAAATATGAACTGCAGAATCAACTGTCTCACTATGAATGCTATAAAAAGTTATTTTGCCTAATTTCATAATTATGGCGAAATACTAGGCAGTAAACAATTATGTTATCAAAGTGTTTTTTTCCAATTTAGTTGTTTTCCTCAAAAATATATTGATACATTGCTGTATTGTCATGTGAACTACAATGATATATGCAACAAAAGAGATAAAGTATGAATACCAGAAAACTTCTCATCTTCCCTAATTTAGTGATTAAGGCTTTACCAGTTATTAATTTATCACCACCACATTAAATCCAACGTTTTCTATGGCCTTTTTTATTTGGTTAAATATAAATATAAATGTGTTCATTCATTTCATCCTTAGTTTAATTCAAAGCTAATAACCATGACACCAGATCTAAGGATAGGTTGGCTTAGTTCCTCATGCATACTCTGAACTGGGGGAAGGTTTCTGGTACTATGCACCTCACTACTGGAATGCACTGCAACACAGCTTGAAGTTAGAAACACCCATTCCTTTGAGATACTTTAAAGCTTTACTTGCTTATATTTCTAATAATATTTGTGATTGTTTTAATTAGTGTGGCCGTGTGTGTGTGTGTGATAGTTGTTTGGAGTGAATACATTTTTTTGTTGTGATCTGGTGTGTATGTAATTTGCTCTCAGGTCTCTCTTGCAAAAGAGATAATGATCTCAATGAGATTTCCGGAATAAATAACACTTAACTAACACCAACTAACACCATTCTCCCCGCCCCAAGTGGACAAAGGCTCTCTTCAGGTGTGAGGCGGGTGTTATATGGCAGTTATTTATTTGTCTAAAAGTAATTTTTAAACACATTAATACAAATATTTGTCATGGGGTTCATGGGTGGCTCAGGTACTAACCCACCCTAGTGATCCAGTTTCCAGAGTGGTGGGCAACCAGTGGAGTGACGTCATGAGACGTCACTAAATAAAAATGTAATTCCTTAAAGTCACAATCATCTAAATGGTTTCCATGAACTGAACATACACAATCATTAGTTTTTTTATATTCTGTGTTTTATGTCTGTGAGCATTAGTCTGAGGACAGTGCCGGTCAAGTATGTCAAGTTTCTCCATCTCAGAAGCTGATTTAACGGTGGCAAATTTAAAGATCGAACTGTAATTTTAAGATAAGCACTTAAATATACAGATTGTTTTTCTATCCACACATCTATTTTGTTTAAATTAGTATATTTATTCAATGTGGCTATTTATTCCCTGGCTCAAAATAAGTCCATATCCATGAGTATGGATTCTATGAATTCTACAGAGAATTGTTTGGATAAGGGAATATCCTTGTATCCCAATTACACAGTTGGAGCCGATTTACTCATTTATTTATGCGTCCCAGTGTGGCTCATATACGAAATCTCCTTCATCCCCTGTGTATGTCTCTGCTCAGATATTATTGTTGACTATTCTTTTTTCGATCAAACAACTCATTGAATAAGAAAAAAAAATTCTCAGTGCACTGATGTAGTGCAACACAACCTAAAGACAGACTGTGATTGAATTGATGGATGTTTTATGTGAGCAATGAGGTTTTCATAATTGCACAAAACATCTCAATAGTCAAACGCAATGCTTGAGCCTTCCAACTGGAGCATGGAACTACGATCTGCTGAGAGCCCATCTGAGAAACAGCTGCACTTGTCAGAGATACTTAAAAGTGGCTATATCCTTTGTGAAAGACACAGGTTACAGATGGTAATGAATTGTGTGTAATAGAGGGAAATACCAACGGCACAACCAACTATGCCAACTGTTCCAAGTTGTTGTATGATCTAATTCAATGTCACTACTGTAATTACAGTGAAACCTAAACACTGTAATAAGAAATGAAGGCGAATGAGAACTAAAATGAGTGACATTGTACTACTTTTATATTGTTAATCGGTATATTGCAAAATATTTGTTTTGCATCATGTCATAGGAGATGATTTTGTAACAAACCTTTTTTTTCATTTTGCAATAGGAAATGTGTTGTTTCCAGGCTACCTTGCTTTGCTCTGCCCCATGACACAGGCCTACTGGAGCTAAGGGGAAGCATGAATGCCATTACACCTGACAGCATGTTGACTTTAATTCTCATTGAGGTGACAAGGGAGGTACTTGAGAGTGGATAATTGTATCTTAGGTCTCCTGCATGGTGCTTATTATTGATTCATATAGAACAGTATGAACTCCTTGTAAACGTGTGAAAATGCTTTTAAGTGTCTATTCTCCTCTCCTAAAATCGCAGCTGCAGCTATCTGCTTTTGTCACTTCCAGTCCTGCGCTCTGCCAGCTCAGCTTTTAAGGCTCTGGCAGGCAGGATGGAGCTTATACTTAACAAAGCTGACAGGTTGGACAGTAATGCAGTTGTCTGGGCTTTTATTTCTTACTTGGGATTGGATTTTGAAAACCACAGCACATTAGAATGAAGTGCTTTCCGACATGCCCCACATGAAAGTTGAACTGCAGCAGTGCATTCCCGCTGCAACAGGATCTACAGTAAATGGCTGTCTTCTCTGTCTGAAGGAGGTTAAAACTAAATCTGGACAAACCTTTGTACCTTTGTATTTAAACAAGATATGTTCTATTCTATGAAAACTTTTTTTACATTAGTTTAATATTTTATAACTGTTAGGTGACACCGAACAATACAAACGTCTTGAACAGAACAAACTGTTTCTAGAGCCCTAACAGTAGTGTGGACTAAAATGTAAAACCGAAAGTTCATAATGTGTCCAAAATGGAAAGAGTTTGCACTGTGAGGAGTACAAATATGCTCATAACATTTTGTGGTCAATTCCCCATCAGGCTTTGATACTGTATGTTTCTGTCTATAATGTTGGCCTGGTGGTGGTGATAAAGAAAAGGTCAGGAGGTCATCAAAATATCTGGAATCACACTTTGGGGACCATAAATTTAGACTGTATTATTTTTTTAAGAATGTACCTTGCCTTGGACAAATTCTTAGTGTTCTGATGGTGGTGCTAGCTCATGCCCAGGCCACCACCAAACCATTGAGACTCACCCTGTGTTGACCACAAATATCCATGTACAAAATCTGATGGCAATCTAAATATATCTAAATATACCATATCTAAATATCTTGATTTCGACCAAAGTATTAGACAGACAGACCTACTGACTGACTAACATGGTTGTCTTTGTTAGTAGTCTATTGTAATTCCATTGCATGGTTGACAGCATATTAACGATAGATAACCTATATAGGCCTGTCGCAATAATTATCAACATTTTATTTTAATTATCGATAACGTTAGAGACTTGTTGTGAAATATATGGACATGCGACCTCGATAATTTTTGCAGGCCACGATATTGCCCGTTGTGTTTACATACATGTTTGTTTACAGAATGTCACCAATATTTTAGTCAACATGATGCTAGAATAAACAGCAGGGTCATTTTTGGTCGTAGGGCTTTAAACCGTTAAAATATTATAATTACAAGAGATTTTTGTAAATCATTTTTTGTTACCATTCCCTGTCAGTTCTGGTCAGCATTGTATATTGTTGTATGCAAGCAAATGGAGCCAAACAGCAGGCTTCAGGGTTACCTCAAAAAGGCCTTCCAGTGTACTAAGAACACAGAGGTTTACTGGTTTCCCAAAGCTGGGGGCAAAGAGAACCCGGCTGCCAGGCAGCTGGTCCTCTTCACATTCACTTATGGGGACACCCGCAAAAGCAAGCCCACACTACAGCTGGAAACCATCAGGATGAAAAGTTCAGACTATGGGCCTTCCCTCCTAAACCCTCCCTGTGCCCAAAGCCTGTCTTGGCACAGTCTTTTATTTGCTCATGTAAATGTGTCATTCTCAATTCATTATTCTCATTTTCTAAGGATAAAGGAATTAACCAGACATCTTCTGTAACTGAAAGCCCTGTTTATTTGATTTTGCTTTTTGACTGACCAGTCATGAAAATACATGTCTCACTAGATTAATCTCATCCTCTAAACAATTTCACTTGCTTTGATTATTTGATTTGACCTGAGGCTACAGTACATCACTGCCCCTTTTTGTGACAAATGTTAAGGCTCCATTACAAAATGTACATTCATAATAACTTCTAAAGCTTGCTGTTTTTAAGTCACTGACCAAATGAAAACACCTTTAAAAGATGCAAAAAGCTAGATTTCTAGAGTGAAGAATTAAGTATGATGAAAAAGAGAAACAACCAATACAGAAACAAGAAGCAGATAATGATCCAATTTTGGGGGGGCCATGATGAATGAGAATAGCCAACAACAATTGCTTCAATAGGGAAATAGGAAATTACTAAGTATCCTCTGCCTAGTCCATTAATGTGGCTGGGACATGAACCAAGACTTCCTGAATTGACAGGAAGCCATACACATGTTGCCACAGAGTGATGGAGTGTGTACAGGAAAAGGGCGGGGCTGGTGGAGGCTTGTGGACCTGGCATGCCCAGACAAAAACATTGTGCGATGAGCGCTACTCAGTGTGTTTAGAGCCTGGGATGGCCATTCATCCACACCAGTTAGGCCTCCATGGCAGTGATTAGCATTGTCATCCTCATTTCCAGGCCCTCTATGCAGATGGCCCGCATGCTGGAGGTGCCAGCAAAAGAGTGGCTGTTCTCTCTCACATAATCACTCTCTGGCCTCTGCTCTCATCGGCCCTCTTTATTTCCATAAAAAGTATTCTAGGAAAATTTGTATGGCCGTTTTATGTTCCTTCATTATAACTCTGGATTAGCAAGAATGGACTTGCCAGCCCCCGTGCTCTGATGAATGTCTCTGTGGTACTGGTGACGCAATTGTGGTGTTTCTTTTGAGTTACTCATATTGGCATGGCCAACATTTGATCTTTTTAATCAAGTAAAATCAGTTTTATGCTGCAATATAAAAACACATAGCTGTAGAAGATGACAGTTTAGTGCAGCAGAGGGAGAGGTCTGATCAGCACACTGCCTGGGGCACTACAGGGCTGCCGTGGGCTCTTCGCGGCCTCTCTAGATATACACAGCAATTAGGCCCCACTACGAGGCCTGTGGAGAAGAAAGTACTGCAGACAAACAGGATATGGCATGTCAGTTTGATACCACATCACCGTGCACAAATGTCTGATAAACTCATTTAGAACCTCTGACAACAACCTTTGACTTGTCTCGCTTGTCTATACATCTACTCTCTCTTCCTCTCCTCTCCTCTCCTCACCCCTCCTCTCATCTCATCTCAAAGCCAAGACGATAGGTCTAATAATTAAAGCAATTCTGTATGGGATGGAGAGCTCCAGAGCATCTGTGTGTGTCAGAATCCTGACATGATACAGAGGGACAGCACAACTATTAAATATCCATCATGCCACGCCACATCAGTTCTAATGCAACCAGAAACACATGAGTACGTCGGCTAAGTCCCTTTCCATCCACAATGATTAAAGAAGTCTTTAATTTCAAAGACAAATAAAAAATGCAGGATCATTTTATCAAAAATGTAAATGACCTGTCTGTTTGCATGACATTTACCAGAGACAGAGCTGGAGCTAATACGATAGTCTGTATACCACTGTGAACAGCAACACAGGGACCACATTCTCTTGATGGCCATTATTCCAATAAGATGTTAATGTCCCATGCTGTAAGCTCTTTACGTATTACACATATTACACGTTACATTGAAAATTAAAGCTTTATAGGCCTACAGAAAGCACACTAGGACAGGGGAGGATAAAGATTGTCATCTTGCCACTGCCATCTTCATTCTCCAATATCCTTAATAATTTTAAATTGGTTATGATTTCACTTGTCTTGTCACTGCTTGGACAATAATTATAAAATATTTTTCACAATTTGTTTTTTAAAGATGCAAATATCCCGGGTAAATGTATAATTTGTGAATAATCATTAGTTCAATTCGGATACTCCTAAAGACATTTCATGTTCACACTGAGTCTCTTCTTCCTTAGCACCCTGCCATACTGGAATAACACATTTTCTTTCTATTTTTGGCCAATTTCCAAAGATATTCTGGAAAGTCAGTCAGTTAATGAAGAAGATGTAACATTCTAAAGCAAATTTTAAGTATTGAGCAAATCATATTACAACAATGTCTTCTATTTAGGTTTGTGTGAGGGATAAAGGACATAACAGCAACAGCAAAGGCTGAAGGTTATACGACAACACAGTTAGTGGGCAGGAACCACTGGGGGATGTCAGAAGTAGCTCACATTCAGTGCAGCCCACCACCTCCATTGCTCTCATGTTTATGCAGAGAAAGACTGAAGTCTTTTGATTCTACAGTGAAGCTTTTGATTTGGTGCTGTGTCGAGTGTTGAGTGTCTGCTGGCAGCCTTTCAACACTGTGCTCCAGGTTCAGTCTTTCACTCATCAAGCTCAAGTGGGGCAGGGCATGGGCGTGAATGTGGATGACAAATGTATGGATCTGATAAAGGGATTATTTGGGAAGCTGCAGTACCCTTTTCAGTTAAGACTTTCGTGGTCCCTTTGCTTGTCCCTGTGTTACCCCACTACCCACAACCCTTTGCTTGATGTACATGTAAGCGCTGTCTCTGCCAAACAGAGGCACTGGGAGCATTTTGGAAGGCTGACGAATGCATTACTTATTCACACAAACTTGATTCATACATAAACAACTTTAGAGTGCATCTTTTTTGTACAAGAAGATCAGAAAGTGCCTTGCCAACAACTCCAACCTGTCCTTGATCCAAGTTTCTCAGAAGTTTCTGTAAGTTTTCAAAATCCTATTTTTGACAAAAGCTTTACTCGGGATAATGTTGGGAGCAGGTCTGTAACCATCACCTAGTTTTATAATCCAGTATGCTATCTATTATTCTGAAGGGTTAAGCAAGTAATCAGTGAAGACTACTTAAACAACAGTAAATATGATGGATATTACCTTGATTTCTGATTTTCTTGTACAAAAACAAAACATTTCTTAACATTTATTGTTATTATTTACAATTTCAATAAACAGTAGGGAATGCTTTTTAAAACTGGTATTCCAATGCGCCACAATGGTATTTGGCTGTGCTTGTCACCAGTATAGCCAAGTGGCTAATGCTGCTTCCCATCCTCTTTCTAACTAAAAGATTCCCCAAACTTTCATAGTCTCTTACATATTTTGCTGCCCATTTTATTTCCCTGTCTCTCTTTTCTTTACTTTTAACGTGGCGTCAATAAAGTTATTTAAGTCTGTGCATGTGTGTTTTGTAATAGTTTTGTGGATGAAAAAAGGTTTTCATTTGAAGTAACCATTTTTATTAATTCAATAATTCCTCGTTCCTAGTGAAATACCTCCATTTAAAACATTCTACCATGCAGACATGTTGTATTGTTTGGACGCTCCCCCCAACTAACAAAAGCATACTGGAGAGAACATTAGCCCTGCATCTAAGAGTGGGAGTGCCTTGTGAAGCAATGAATGGAAACAGATTCATGTAGTGAGGGGCATCTGGGGTCAAACACAGGGGTACTGTTATTCAGGAGGGTCCCTGACTACATTAGCCAGCACCCCAGCTAGAGATCCCCCAAATGATCTACTGAGCCTGTCAACTACAGGGTGGAGGTTGGTGTGGGCTGGGGAGCAAGTCAGTTAACATGACGAGGGAGCCATACAGATAAATCACAATTCACTCAGGGAGCAGTCACACTCAATGACATATTCACTGGCTGGCTCTACAGCTCATTTGATAACGCTCTTGCCACGTCATTCATTTCTCTGAAGGATGAAAGGGAGGCTGAAAATGTCATCAGCTCACTGAGGCAGGGACGCCAGTGACTCAGAATAAAAAGGGAGGGAGGTGCCTCATAATTAATTAAGTTTTTTAACCCTGCTACAGCCATACAGACATCACAATATTTTCCGGGGGTCTTTCAATTAGACATGCGTTGTAATTAAATGCTGTGTCACAGTGCTGCTGGGCCTTGCCAGATTTATGTCCCAAGATAAGTTACTGCCATTCATTATCATGATGGATAGTGCAGCGTATAAAGAATATTGTTAGGGTCCCTTTAGAAAAGCTGTAGCAATTGCATAATAATAGAAATATCTCTTATTCTTGTCACCGCTCCCATTCACCACACAGACACCGTCATTTTTCAAACCTAGGTTGGCAGCTTTCTTGCAAAGAGGATCAGTAAACTTAATTTTAAAGCAGTTTGACACAAATCTTTGAAACTTCAAAGATCATACATCTACCACATCAAGTAAATTAGTTTGATAAATTATAGATTTGCACACATTTTCTTCATTCACAGATCCATAAATAAACAGTGGTTATCTGCAGTATGTTTTCACAAAATAATTAATTGCTCAAGTGGTACTTATCAAATGCTGTTGCACAACATACACAATTGAAATTTACAATGGTTGCTTCTTAGATGTTATATGTTCACTCTTCTTGCCCACTGTCTTTATTTAAGAGTAAAGAAAGTGAGAGCACCTCCTAGCTACTCTGGCCTCACTACAGTTTGTGGCATACGGTGAAGTCAGAGAAGCCTGAAAATGTGCTAGTAAAACAGAGGCGAGGCAGAGACACTCATCTTTAGACGTGTCTTCAGGACATGGTGTTGTCATCTTGACAGCGCAATGTTTGTGTTAGATGTACTTTCAAGTCTAGAATGCCCACCTCACTTCAGAAAAGCCCATGGTCTCCATCAGTGTTTCTCTGTGCAGCCTAAGATCACTCACACTCTGTTGATTCACTCTGTGGAGATCTCGTAGATCACAACAACAGTAGTTGGAGTAGTAGCTCCATCGTAGATATTTATTCTTTTACATAAGTCTTCATTTGTTTTAATATGAAGTGACTTTGTTAAAAAAAAACACTTGTTAACATGTATGGAAAACACATGAGCAGCTTGCTCCAGTTCTTCTCAGTCCTACAATTTTAGAGTCTTGATAGAGAAAAATAAATAGTTGTTTGAGAATTTTTTTTTTTTTCCCTGTCAAATGAATTTGCTTTATTGTTTTACTAACATTGATATAGTGGCAACTTGAAGGAATTGCAATATTCTGCATTCACAGAGCTGGTGGCTGTGTTTCAACTACCAGCCTTTTTTTTTTTGCTGGTCGCAGTTTAAGTGAACCAAATGCAGTGATTGCTCTTTTTGTTAACGGTAAACTGTGGACAACCAAAACATGTTGTATGGGTTCCTAAAAATGGACAGGGACACCCACATTACAGCAAATTGGATTTCCCCCTGTCCGTACTGCTACTGGAATATTGCCATGGAGAGAGTTGTGGGGGGTTTTCTACAGGTTTTGAGATGTACGTGTCGCAGATTTCTCGTGCCACCCCAATACAAGTGAACCAACACTTTTAACATCTAACAAACACTTCAAATGCATTTTCCAAATTAATTTAAAATGACAATTATGAATATTTTAACAATATTAACACATAAGGTATGTCTATCTGTCTTAAAACCAAGCAAACTGAATGTGATAATCCAATGAAAACAATGCTTATCTCTGCATTATTATAAAATCCTCACTCCTGCTTCAATTTTATCCACTGAGGAAGATCCCCGTCATAATCTACTATAAATGTTTTCACATTATGTTTTTGATTTCTCCATTCAATGCGCTGGCTTTCTTTTCCTGTTGCCTCCACCATTATTATGTTATGTCGCTTTTATTTTATTTGACAGTGAAATTATTTTCTCATTTGATATCTGTGAGATTGCACAAATGACAAGTCTGACAGCTAAAGCGTGAGATGTGAAAATATGGACTTATACTACGAGAAGAAATTTCTACTAAACCACTCCCATGCATGTGACAGGTATGTTCACAAGCAACAACATTGCTAACCAGTGGTGAAAAAATCCATACCACCTTTAATGCGTTTAAGAGAAGCATATACTTCCCCCACAAAAATATATGCATGTAACAGAAGCTGTGCCCCCTATTTTCCTTTATTTTTCTACATCTTGGGTACAGAGCACTGTGTGAGTGTTTTCTGTCATTGCTTTTTCTTGCTGTCTATCTTCCTGGTTGGATTCTTCGTGGACACTATAATAGACTTGGCCATTTGGGTCTCCACACAATGAATGTTGTTGTAATTCCTCCTGTCATTGGGGAAATGAATGTTGCATGTTTTCTTTTTTTCATTTTCCTTGTTACCTACATGTAGACAGCAATTTACATGGAGACATTAATGTAACTGTCATGTTCTATCCAAGAGCGCTGAAGCAGAACTGCTAAAAGACAGCCAAGCCACAGCACTGATGCTCAGGGCACCAAAGATTGAGCAGCAATACAAAGTTAATGGAATTAAGTAAAGAATTCCCCCATCTACCAAAGCAGAGACAAGAAGGAGAAAAAAAAAACATTTAAATAAGCCTCGGCTTGGAAATAAATGGTAAAAATAAGGAACTCAAAAGGCATTTGTGAATTTATGTGTATGAGGTGGTGGAGTGGCTAAAAGGGGAAAGTAAAAGAAATTGTGTATTATTAACTTTGATAGTGCTGCAGCATCAGCTTTTTGTATGATTTCTCTCTTTGGCTTATTGTTATCCAAATAGGAGAACGCAACTATTACATCAAATAAATTGCTCAGTTAAATGTAAGCTTTCCAACAACATTGATACTGCAGTAAGTTGCCATCAGACTACTCGTAATGCTGTTATGCTGTATTTCTTGCTGAACTCTGCACTTCATCTCTTATTTTATGTCTGAGAACAAGAGGTGGCAGGGGAGCTCGACAGACACAGTAGAGAAACACGGTCTTGTAGCTCTGTATTACATGTTCAAAATCTGCCTTATTTTCACAAGGGATCTGGGTGCATAAGCACAAGCCAACACTAAACTGAAGGTCAGTCTGGTCTTTTTTTCCGCAACAGTTTACTCAACAACCCAACATTAGAAAAAATGGTGGCATGCAGTTAGGGTTCTGCGATACTGTAGACATTTCTCACAATCGCAGAAGATAAAATAAATAAAAAAAACTTTCCAAGTTTACTTGAGTTTACTCAAATGTGTTTGCATTTCTCTGTATAAAAAACCCTCAGTATTCATTGCAGGAATCCGATTAGTCATAATTGTAAATTATGTGTGGGTATGTGGTTGAATTTAGAAAGGGAATATTTAATCAATATGGTTTATCCCTCAAACAGAATGACAACACAATATACTCATATACAAATAGAATCTTAATTGTTAAGTTAAAAAATGTTCTGTGACTTGATGGTACACAAGATGTTAAATACAAGAATACTAAAAGAAAGATAATTGCTAATTTATAGATGGTTTTAAGTGTTTCATGGATCTTTTATGAGTGCGCTGTAAAAACATTTAAAGATTGTTTCCAAAAGAGCAAATTACTGTCAAAAGCTGTGTTTCTCATTTTAAGGGTATCCTTAACTTAATTGTCCATTTACTCATTTTCATTCTGTTCTGAAGCCAGTTGTTAAAGAAGAAAATTATGAAAAAGAAACTTGTGGTTTAACTCAATTCATTCTACTGCACAGCAAACGAAATACTTTGACTCTACTATGACAATCGGTAAATAGTAAATAATTGGCTTAATATTTTTATTCATATTAGAGGTTTGGTCCTAACTGCTTGCCTTGATTTGGATTTGGATCACAGCCTGTGATCAATTAAGTCATTTCTGCAAGCGACCAGTAGTTATTACTTTAGGAAGCGGTGTGAACAGTTTGGGCTTATTGTCAAAGACGGAGGGTTGAATTATACTAATGTCCTACAATACATTGAATATTGGAGTTGATATATGTTTCACACTAGAGAGGTGGAAGAACATATAGTATGGGGGTACATTTTCAAAGTACAATGAAATAAAAATTAAACAGCAAAAAAAACAAATTAACATCATAATCATCACACTTGAAGCAACAACCACATTATTGCTTTTTGGACGTTTGTGTTCGTGTTAGTAGGAAGTGTACTACTGGTAGGTTTGCTTTCAAGGATGGCCATGGATACTCTCACCAAGTTTTGTGCATACAGAACACTCTTGTTCTGAGTCATGTTTGTTACTCTTAGGTTGAAAGACACACACACAGAGTATGTGTATGGACAGAGTTTACACGACTAGTCTCTGACCTCATCTCTTCAGCTCAGTGGGAGATAAGGAAGTGACAATAAAACCCCCCTTTTCTGTATACAGTTTTCTTGTGCATGCAGTGAAAATGGTGATGATGACATGGGACCTACACTGCAGGACACACGCAATTCCCTGAAAAATCTCAAGAAAATTCAATTTTTCCCCCCATTTTTACATCTCTATACTCCAAGTATATTCATCCAAAACATAAAGCTAGCCACAACTGTGTATATCATCTCCTTTCCAACAGGCCAGTCAAAACTGGCCGTGGTAGAGCAGAATCAGGGCTGTAGGTTTTAAGAATAAATCGTGGTGAGATGGGGGGATAAAAGCATTCAAGAAGCAAACAATTCTTTGTGGATAATAGTGAAAATGGAATAATCTGGGGAAATTCATCCAATTCTGCAATTGCTTAAACATACAATTGCTTCTTTTCTAGTTTTTGCAGTATTAACGTTATTGCTGCATGTAAACAAAACAAAATCCTACTGAATGCAATTTTAATAAATCACTTAAAACACAAGGTTAAGGCAACCTGCAAAACGCGACACCATATTTTCAATGTTTAGTTATTTAGTTATACAATAGGATGAGCGGGATTGTTGTACAAATGCATTAAATTACTCACTGATCCATCTGTATGTCTTACAAGGATTTCTCTATCATATTCAATCATATAGACAACTGTCAAACCTTACGACATAGACAACATAAGCACACACACACACACACGTTTTCTTTACTTTAGATTGTTTCACTTGTTTTATGAGTACTGCTGTCCAGTCCTGTGTTTTCACCATTTTAACTGCCGTCTCTGATTGTATGGTGCCATTACATTATGTCACTAGAGCTGTACAATATTGTCTGTTGGGGATCAAATACTTGTATCAAATTTTCAAGAATTGTTGTTGTGTCAGCTATCATGACTTCTAACAAACAACATCTATATTATGTTATAAACTAGTCATCCATCATTTGCAATCATGTATACTGTAAGTATTAGAGGTCAACCGATAGTGGATTTTAAAAGGCCAATATAATAATAGTTTGGAGCAGGAAAATGGCATTTAATTAGCTGATATCTCTCTCCACCCCCCATGGGAAAAATGTACACTATAGAAATGAACAATGTTTGACTTTATTAGAACCTGTTTAGCTGAACATCTAGGTCAAAGTAATAAATACCTAAATAAATACATCTGTATAGGTATAAACTATTCTGAATGGCTAATATGTTAGCAATATATTTTATGTAGAAATCCTAAATAGATTCAGTATATTCTATTATACAGAAACACACCTACTGTAATATATGAATATATTTATTAATGTCATAAATTGTACACAAGGCAAATATATATTTCTCTTTCTATCTCTGACACATACAGAGTTTGTTTTGATAAGAGGAGAGTATTGAGAGCCTTGCTACCTGTAAATAAGGAGTTATCTTTGTTGATAAAGTTTTGCGTTAATAAGCCTTCAGCAGAACTACAAATGGACTCGTCGCAAATGTCTTTCAATCTAATGGAAAGGTAAAGTTACGGACATCAAACTTACAATCATAATGCGAAAAAATCGTTGGAATTTTGAGAATTGCTTTCTTAAACAAACATCTCTGATGTAGTCTACTTTATAAACGTAATTTAAAGTCTGTTGCGCATTTATGGCTGACCCTCTCCCGGTCAAGCGCCAGCGCTTTCATAAAATCAAGAAGACAGAGTGCAATTTGTGGTCTTAAACAGTTGTTTCGATTATTATCAGGAGTCAATATCACGCACACAGATATTTTCTGCAAAATTGGCCCAAAGGATCAGATATGTGCTAGGCTTGCACTTACGGCTAACCATTTAGCTAACTAGCAAAACATAGATAATGCATTAATAACAAAAAACTATAAGCAACAACCTTATCATGCTCATAACTTACAAATAAAGCCGTCTTATATAAAAGTAACTTTTATTAAAATATTAATTAGCTCAGGTACACAAAGAGAGATTACCTTGACTTTGTGTATGGAGCGTCAAAACGGTTATGTATAACTGTTAACGATAGTTTGTAAAATGTCCTATTGGCACCAATACAAAATGATTAATCAGTCGACCTCTAGTAAGTATATATTTCTTTTTGTGTCTGTGTGTCACTGTTCCTCACTATCATGTGCTTAAATTAACATTAGCAGTCAAACCTGCCCCATTACTGTATATGATATGCATTAATTTAAAGCGATAAAAGAAAGGAGCAAGGAAGCCCCATTTCCTATTTAGAGTAAGCTTCTTTGAACACATCACTTAAATGTAATTTACTGTTTTATTTGAGATGTATTCAAAATCAACCATGATAAACAAAGCATACTTTCTCCTTGAAATCCAATAAAACTGAGTGCATGTCACAGAGCTCCTGACAGCCTTGACTTCAAAAGCATATGGTTGGAGATGAATGCAGGAGTAAGGGGGTGGAGGGCATGATTAGCAGCCCACTTAGCTTCTCTCCCGGTCGTATGTGCTGTATATACATAGCATCAGTCACCTTCCCATCACCTAATTAACTCCCTCACCTTTACACAACAAAGCAGCGTCTACTTCAAACTCCTCTGTCGAACTGATTTGACACAAATGCTTTATCAGTATTTTGGAATGAAAGGTGATTTTGAAGATGCAACAAACATTGATAATAGCCAGCAAATGCTTCAACGGCTATTTCTTTTTTAAGATGATTAAAGCTGTTGGTGGGTTTGGGAGACTTACCGGACCAAAATGCTGGCAACGTTCTATAAAAATGTCAAGTATAGTCTTGTGTATTGTGCACACACACACACACACACACACACACACACACTTTGTCTTCACACTTGTGTTCAGTCTCAGCCAGCAGCAGGTAAAACTTCTGCAAATTATAGCCTGAGGGCAGCCTTTGCTGCTCAGTGTTCGATGCTGTTTGATACTGTCTGCCTGGAGTTTGTGAAATTCCAAGTTTCTTTTATTGAGCTTTTTTGTCATTTTTCCATTTGTACCACTTGCTTTCCACAGGCATTTGCTTAAAACAATGATTCTTGCTGACAATTTACATGTGGTGGAAATGTACTTTCTTTTTATTTTACGTGTGTTTTCATTGTATTTCAATTTCTGTTTAAAAACACTATTTTGGTACTATAATATCCGTGGATTTAATATTACATCTAATATCAAAGTATAGTCGTTCAGCATATTTTCTGCTAATATAAAGCAATACAACATTGTGTCTACTGTCCAGCAGGGTCACATAAAAGACCATAGCCTCCCAGTAGAAGTACTACAGGCACATACAACTTTCAGCAGACCGCAGGGGAGACCCAGAACGCTGGAGGGATTATATATCCCACCTGGTCTTAGGATCACCCATGAAGAGTTTGAGGATGTGGCTGAGCGTTTGGACTATCTAGCTTAGTCTGCCGTGGCTCGCATGCCATGCAGATTTTCTGGACCAACAAATAAAGAAAGAAAGAGAATTTTAAAAAAGAAATAACATTCGGTCATTGCAATAAATCATTTAACACAATTGACCAGTTAATTTAAGACACTCAGCTGGAATCTGTTGTATCAGAGGTACGTCTCTGAGGTTCATCATTCCTAGTCAAAAGGAGAATTGCTTTCAGACGGTGCTAACAGCTCCGCTCAGAGTAACGTGAGTCCCGGTTATTAACGCTGGTTTCAGGTCAGTACATCAGAGCACCATGCTGACACTGAGCCGAAAGAGGGTGGTAAAGTCTGTCTGTCTGCGCTCATGTTAAAACGTTTAACTAAAATAAAGAGAGTACATTTATCATACATCAAAGTGTTCAGCTAACCCTGTTTTATGTCAGCATGAAAATCTCCCTCCACATGCTACTACTACAATTAAGTCAAGTTCATTTCTATAGCCTAAAATCACAAACTGTGATGTAATGAGCTTTGGATTAGGCATGGTCGCTCATGTTTATTCATAGCCTATATCCTTAAGAGAGAGAAAAACTGATCAGTGGTGATAATAATAAGTGACTTTCCTATGAGTTAAGAGTTACTAACAACATTACTCAAATGAAACTTCTGCCTAGGGCCCCTAAAAGGTCAGTGGTGGCCCTCAGCTACACACATGATATCATGCAAACTCAGCACTGCAAAGATTTAAAAAAAAGACTGAGGCTAAAGCCTACAGATCTCAGGCAAAAAGTAATGTGTATTGCTAACGGTCCAAAGAAGATGAATGTATACAATAGGACATAGTTTGAACAATTTCAATGTAATGCCAACAGATAACTGGTAAAATAAGTTTTTTCATGTGTAATAATAATCCAGTGTGTTTAATATAAAAATTTGTATGTGTGTACATAGTGCATACATTACTTCTATGTGAACATGTCTGTGTGTGTTTTGGGTAGAGGGTGGGGGGTCTGTGGGTTATGCTGGTGATCTAGAGCTGATTTCTTTCTCTAAGTGTGCAGGATCTGCTTGGCATGCTCTGCATCTCCTTTCTCCCTGCTATAGGCTCTGCTGGCTATAGCTTGTGGCGCTCCCGGTGGAGTAAGTTCTTTCCACTAACAAAATGCAAAATACAAAATTAATAAAAACACCCTTTGAAACTGACAAATATGCCTCGGGCAAACTATCGGCCCGCCAGCTGCTTAAAATTTAATCAGTATTTTTTCTTTATTTATTTATTTCCACGGCCATGCTCATCTTTTTAATAACATGTTGCTGAGACTGTCTGTATACAAAGTTTTCCTCTGTCAAGAATTACATAGGGCCTGTCAGTTCATGGTCTCTCTCCCTCAGGGGGTTGCCAGAAAATAAACTAAGCAGATTTATTTTATCTTATAACCTTCGTCCTTGTTGTCTCTCTCCTAAATTGGTTTTCTCCTTGGTCCTTGTGGCTCCCACAGTGACCTTCATCCTGAATGGGACTGTATGAGGACGTAGAGGTCGGCTCACATTCACATTACTCAGATATGCTGGAATTCCCTTGCATTGTCTTTCAGCAGTGGATGAAGACACACAGGGGTGACTGAAATGGTAGAATTGTTGATGTTAGAAAGCAACACTGAAATCCCTGATAGCTCTCCCATACTGATATAATATTCATGCACTCATTTATAATTTAATTATATTAACACAGGGATAAGTGTGAGTGATGACAGGCCATCAAACCCTCATTTAAGTGTCAATCACGCTCTCCAGAATCTTAATCTTGGCAGTAATAGAACAAAGACATAAGAGACAGAGAGCAGAAAGGCATTAACAAGCTAGTTAATTTAATTCTATTTACTCCTGCTGCATTTCTAATGTGGCAAGTCCTCAACTTGCTCATCCTCTTGGGGCTATTTTTGTACCAGATACAGAGATAAGAGTGACACACTTCAGGCCCTATGTGTAGATTGTATGTATGATTATGAGTATGTTTTTTATGTTTGTAGAACAATGAGACCTATATCATGTCAAAACTGTGGTGGTAGACCAGTTGGGAGGAAGCATTTCTGTCGCCATGCTGCCTTTTCGCTATTACCACCTGGGGTCTCCAAAATTAGACATTTTAAATTGCTGCACAAAGGGGCTTATAAGTGTTAGTGGGTAACAACGTGATGCTAATCTCCATTACCATTACTTGCATTACTATCAACAACAAAAAACAAAGATGAATTATTTTGACATGTATTAAAAAGACGGTTGTATTTGATTGAATTCTTTCTCTCAGGTTAAAAAGTAGTAGAAATTTAGGTTTGTGTGTCTCTAATTTGTTTGGTACACCAAACAAGTTATGGCCAAGTGATGCCCCATGTAGGCCACCTGTAAAACCAAACTGCAAAGAATAAATGAAGAGAGACATATTCTTTACACATGAATACAGTCTGTCTTTCAGTACTGTATATTTAATTAAGTTACTTTTTTTGCCTAAAAAGAAAAATCTATTTTCACAAAAATACATATGCAGACTTGTATTTCCATGAAAAGGATACAGTTCTGCTAGATTCAATTTAACATTTATTTAGCAAATAATATCTCTTTTTAAATTTATCTTGACAAAATATCTTTTCTTTCTTGGATCATACCCTGACAGAGGCCAGTCTCTTGTTCTTACACATTAGTGAATCTGAATCTGAGATAAATTCCCCTTGGCAGGTTTTTCTCCTCTGTGCAAAAAGCTTCCCGTTTTGTGCTGCTTCTTCCTTTTCTTACTTTCTTAGTTATTAATTGAGATCATGAGAGTCAACGCTTTCAGCAGAGGACTAGCTCAAGACAAGAAATGCTCGAACTTCTTTGCCATAAATATTAACAAGCAATATATTATGCATATTATTCTTTAAATACCATATAAAATGTGTTTTTGTGACTAAATCTTAATTTTGCATATGCTTTTAAGTAATATACATTAAATAATAAATGCCATTAAATTGATGGCAGAGGCAGCTTTGGTACTGTCAATCAAATTTGTGCAAACCCCCTCTGACACTTTCTGTCTCTCATCACTTCCAGCTGCCAAGCCATTATTGTTCACGCCAGCGTCTCAGAGTGCAGCAGAATCAGCACATACTGTACTCCCCAGCACTTTCCCGTCCGTACACTTACTACAGGTCACAAAGGTCATTAAATGTAGTGTAGATATTTTTTTTAACCAAGAGAGAGGAATTAATCTGAAGGCACTGCAATATTCACAATGTTGTCACTGTGTCGAAAGGGAAAGGAGTGGAACAAGACAGGAGAAACGTTTCTTCCTGTCGTGTTCTGCGGTGAGTTGCCTACTTAGGACAGAGTTGCAAGCAGTCATTTTGAAACACTTCAACATTCAAAAACGTATAAAGTATAATCAAATCAAAGTGATCATTTGTTCACACTATAGTTACTAACATGATCTGGTTAAAGGGGCCATTATTCTCGCTCGTCGGATCGTCCAACAGTGTCTGAAACCCCCTTTCCCCACAACTTTCCAATGTCAGAAGTGAGGACATTTTTTGTACCTTTCCCAAACCGACAATCCAACAATCACACCCACTTTACACAGTGACTGGCCAGCTGTGCAAAGGTGAGAGACTACAGTATGCAGGATGTTAACTTCTCTCTCAAGCGCTCTTTTTCCTTTCTTCACACAGCTACTTCCGCAGCTTTTTGTGTGAACAATCAAGTGCGACACCACGAATGCCTTCGAGGAGAGACGGTCAAACAGTGTGCGCCGTTATCCCCATCTGAACAATGGTACCAGAGCAGCCCCTCCCAACTCCATTCTCCTTTACTTGAACATAGGCATGGAAGTATTTCAAAGGACAGCGCCTTTGATGTGAGCAATTTATAAGGCTAATTATACAAACAGGATAATAACAATGGAGACAACAAGCTGCCTGTGTGTTTACCCTCCCCGTGTTTACATCACATTCAGGTCCTTGAGCCATACGAGAACACACACACACACACACACACACACACACATACACTCAAGACATTTGTAAAAGCAGCTGGGGTAATTCTCAGTTGTTCATAGTGCCGATCATAATAACAACAACAAACAATGAAAAATGCCTGACATCAAAGAAGGAAATCATTATGTATTTAAAAATTCTTTAAAGTTTTAAGAAAGAGGCAAAAGACTGTTGATGCGCCGACTTCCTCCTAGAGTTAATTGATAGCACTGCTGGTTGAGTGTACTACATAGCTGCAGGACAATAGTTGTATTATCATGTGAGCCCCTAGCCCTTGGGTAACAGATCTTGTTGTTTGCATATTTATTGTATATTTGTGTATTCATGCCCTTCCGGTATCATATCACCTAAATTGGCTCAAGTGTCATTATTTCCTGTGTGGGTGGTTGATTGTGCTGTGGCAGTTCCAGGAACAGATCTCCTGAAAAGTCTCTTGCTTTCAGAGGGGATTCGATTTAAAAGGGCCGAAGATAACAAGGCTCTTTTCTCTGACATTTGTTCAAAATCCTGTACAGTCATAGAATGCAAAAACCTCAGATGTTCTTCAAAAAACTCTGGACAACGGTTGTAAATTTTTCATTTGAAACATGGATTCTTTTTACCTGTTCGACTGAGAAAGAATGGGTATGACTATACGCATTTACCTTTCATCATGCAGCCTAGCTATTAGGCATGCCTTATCACCCCATGCATTAGAAGCACATTAAATTTGGAATCACAGCACTCTTCAGGTTCAAATAATGAGCATTTAATTATTGACAGGGGATGAATATTTAACAAAGACACTGGTGGTTCACTTGGTTGGCCTCATGTGGAGTAGTATTGAGGAGGACATGAAGTCCCCATGACCCAGAAACCCACCCCCATCCTCATTGAATTTCCACCATTGCTATTAGTCACTAGTATTGTGGCATACAAGTGCAGGTCCATCCAAGCAGAACTACTGCTGTAAAAATGAAAAAGCATTCTTCAAAAAGTAATAAAAAAGGGACTTTCATTGAAACTGAACATGAACAAAGAACACCTCCTGATTGGCTTTCATATATTTAGAAATTGTATGGACCCTTACACCAATAGAATCAAATTGAGGCAGCACACCAGGGAAGGTGTTAGAACAAATGTTAGAACATTTAATGTTGGTTTTCCATCTTGCTGCAACATCACACTGTTGCTGCTGCTGGTTAAGCTTGGCATTGCACTTGCTCTTCGCTGTCAGTGCAGTCTCCAATTGCACCAGTTTAAAAGAAGTCACTTTTGTCAAAAGCAAATCTGTTAAACTAAATAAAATGTCCCATTTTTAGTGAGGAACTTCCTTTCTCTCGTTTCATACTCAACGCAGTGTGTGATAACAAATGCAAAAATATACAGAGAAACTAGAAAACTAAGCATTTAATTAATACATGGACATATAGGCTACTTGCCAAGCTATTACGATGCTAACTACTCAAACATCTGAGTTTATGCGTAGCTTTGTTTGACATAATGCTCAATTTCAGAGGATGTTACTATCTTTTTAAATTGAGGAAAGGAATGTCCCTTACCACCAGCACAATTTCCATCCAAATCAATGAGGTTTGAAGTTTGATGTTAGCTTGTTTTTTTCCCCTTGGCTACCGCAAGATCTAATGGATGAGTCGTGTGAACTCTGCCTTTTAACTGAATCCTGTCTGTCAGAGAGAACCGAAGCAGACAACTTTTTACTGGACATTGTGGGATCAGGTCCTCTGTACAATCGAAGAAAGAAAAAAAGAGACCAACAGACAGACAAATAGATAGAGACGAGTGGCTGGAAACAGAAATAACAAGATCTACATCCAACCTCCAGGGAATGAACCATTTAGCTGTGTCAGTCACCTTTCCTTTTCTCAGCCCACATCCCATCGACTTACCCTCTACTCTCTCTGCAGATGAGTGGTCCTTCAGATCCCATCGGTCAATCCCTATTCTTATTTTACATTTTTCTGTCTTCCCTTGTCATTGGTTCATTCATTGAAGAAGATATTGTGGACTTAGGTCATGTTACAACACAATATTGCCTTTATTTTAGTGTGAGAATATCTGGATTCATTTACTCTACTTACTTTGATTTACATATCTTTTTATTTGCTTATTTATTCAGTTGTTTGGAGAATATGAATACTTACTGTTCACCTTAGATACATTGGAAAAAATGCAGCTCCATGTATAGAATATAATTAAAGTAAGTTGCATCGGTTAGACATTAACTACTAAAAAATAAATCATTGGGCAGTCTAAATTAATCTAATATTGACATATACTGTATTTAAACATATCTATTAAACTACTGCCTGCAGACAAACTGTCTATTCTGTTAATGTAAACAATAACATTATCAATTGTCTGTGCTTCATTATATTGTACTGTATTTCCTCTTAGAGACACCAGACATCCCTTTGTAGTGCACACATCACGTGTTCTGGTGACACTTGACTTATCTTAGCACTTTAATTATTAGAGAGTATGGCTGTTCAGCTGCTAATGACCAGGTGACAAATGGTGACTTGGGCTTTTCTTTGCTCCTCCAGTCCAACTCTAATGCAAACTTTGTTTACTGTGTGAAAGAGAACCGGTATTTAAAATGCCACTGCTTTTACAACATGGTTGCGTGCGTAACTCAGAGGCAAGGGCATCCCTCTTGTCTGTGCATGTCCTCACAGATCCATGTGGGCTCTTTGTATTGTTACTGTATATCTTCCACTCCAGATTCTGCACTGCAGATACAGTAAGTATACAGTAAGTAGCTGAATGGCAACATGCTGTATTCATTTTTAAAGAGCTTTCTTAAATATCTTTTTGCAGTAAACGTTTAGCTTCAGTCTCTAAATTCTCTACGTCGCCCCCACCCCCTTTATGGTTATGCTGTCTGTACGATGGTATAATGGTTAATTCATCCCAAACCTCACAAGCGAGCCCCCTGCAATGCTTCTGACAGCTGAGAAATGTCATTACAGGCCATAATGAAGAATGAAATCAGTTATACCATCGCCACACGCCCAAAATTTAATTAGCACCTCTGAAGGTCAGCTCAAATGGTTTCCTCATGATGTTTTCATGTGAGCACAATGTTTGGTTGTAAGTTTATTTCCACTTTGATTTAGCATAGGGAATATAGCAAAACAAAAGAAAAGTTTCCCGTGTGAAGAAACATGGAAAAGGAAGGCAATTCGTAATAAAGTGTTAACTGTATAACTTGTGAATGCCCATCAACAAGCAGTGACTTAACAAAAGCGACTGATAAGACATTGAGATTGAAATGAGGTGTAGATAAAAGCCAATAAATGCCATACCTTTACACAATGTACAATTAGAGCTCATACTCTGAAGTGAGACACAGGCTAAGTGTTGCACCAATTTGCAGATCATTTAGTCTTTTCACATTCATTCGGCCTCTGATATAACAGCAGGAATCAAAGCTGGATAAAGATGAAAATAGAGCATGGCAGGAAAAAATGACTTTTGTTTTTGCACTGTGATTTTTATTTGAATTGTAAGTGATCATTCTGCCTTTTAGTTACAGCTGTCAGCCCTCATTAATGTGCATTATAAATTGCATCAAAGTGCATAAGGCTGTGTGTGATTAATTTATACAGCTCTTTACGTAGGAGGAAACTGTGCAGGTGCCGAGGAGCCTAATGACTTGGTTTGGGTGGCACAGCTACTCTGAGTCCTCACTCTCAATGCAGTATGTTGTGTGTCAGATCTGGCATGTGTCTGTCACACCGCCACCGGTTCATAGGACCTGAGGACGAAGATTACACGCTCATACCCATCAGCTAACACAGTGTCCAAAACAACTCACAAAACCCCCTCTTTTCCATAATGACCATCAGTTATGCTCTGATTATATTCAATAAGTGATTTTAACCTCATGTCATTTTCAATCAACACATGTAGCCACAATATGGGTGATGTATTAAGCTGGGAAATGGTCTTTTATTATGTCATTAGTACACATTTAGATTGGCACTTTTTCACAGCTTTCCAATTATCAACACAATGTGGACACTGTGATCATTATTATTATTATTTAAATTAGTATTTAAATAATAACTTCTGAAGCAGGTAAAATATAAACCCAATAAATGCTATTTACTCAACCACTGGCATTTTATTATGGCTATAGAAATACATTTCAGTAGAACAGTGTTAGGTTTAGCAATGTCTACAATTTAAATTGTATTTAACTTCACACAGAAACTGTGAGGTGTGATATGATTTTCCACAACTGGCAAAAAGAAAATTATTTAATAAATTGGCCATCTCACAAAAACTTTGACAGTTTTCAGATTCGCTTAACATTAAAATGGTTTTATTAGACACATGATAAAGATACTGTTGTTTTGTCTCTTTTTTGTGTTATAATTTTGAATTTCAATGGACTTTCTATATGTGTCACATAAAATCCAGTCTCGCTCCTCTTAAATTCCAGCAGAGGGCAGTCACTCTGTGGTAGCACGTCTCACTTGTTTAAAAAACTTGTTTTCCATTCAGTGCTTCTCAAAAAAACATTTATATTATAATTTCTTCATAGTTTAAAGCCACGTTTAATAGCTTCCTTCTTTACTGCCTTTAGTGGAGCATTGCTACATTCCGTTGCACGTCAATCAGCAGAATAGAATGAAACCCGACAGCAGGACTGTATGTTGCGTCGCACATGTCAAAAGCCCTGCAGAGCCTGCGATGTCTACAGTATCCAACTTGATCCAGCAACAACATGCTAAAATGGTTGTGGCACATGAAACAAAGTCTCCTGTGACAGTGAGTCTAAACAGGATTAAATGACAGAAGTCACAAAAAAACTAAAAGTAACCCTTTATATCACAACGTTGCACACGTCAACAATGTCTGTTAATTAAGTCAAAACATCTCTCAGACCTATCAAGACGTTGGCTTATGTAGAGGTCTTTCCATAAGGATAGCCCTCAGAAGAATATACTCACAACTCAGCTCTTCCCTTACTACTTAGACCTCACATGACAAAACATGTTAAAATGTCAGCATTGTTTACCCCAATCTTCTGTTAAAAAAAAACAAAAAAACATACCTGACTGGATTTACTGGATTTAATTCACACAAACACACACATACACACACACACACACACACACACACACACACACCAAGGCCATTATTCTACCATTAAGCATTTGCATGTGCTCTTAGGAGTTAAAAAAGTGTTAAATGTGTTTTGGAGAACATCAAGATGCTAAAATGGCTCAAACAGTACATCAGACATAAAACAAAATCAATGTGGTAGATTAATTAAAGGGCTTTTAAACACCCTCTGCCATACTCTCAGCTCTTATCCCCTATTATTCTCTCCTGCCAGCCTCGCCAAATGAGTGCCACTCTATTTAATCCAGAATTTTTGACATTTAGATGTAAAAGACAGGGAGGAAAGCAGGTCCAAACAAAAGGGACAATTTTAAACAGGTCTTTGTCTTTGTCAGAGGAGAAGAAACGGATTAGCTCTGAGAATGCTGCTTTGAAGCCCTGGAAATTTATAATGAAAAATTTAAGCTACAAGCAAGCAGGATGGGAAGGGTCTGAGGGGGGTTAAGCACAACTATTCATTTGATTCTGCATATATTAGGGTCTGCAATTCAAAGGTTGTGCTGTGTGTTTTTGTAATTTTGGCTTTAATAAATATTTTTGCTTTGATATACTGATTGTCCTGTGGCAGGCTGCATGACGCTAGAAGGGAGGGCTTGAGAGAATGAGCAGTCTCCTGGCTCTAATGAGAAGGTCATAGCTCTCTAATTATCATAGGCAGCTCGGTACCATCCTTCAAAAGAACGCTGGAAAGCACCAGTTACAGACAATATTCTGAAACAACTACCTTCAGTCACGTGTTTGAGCAAACATGGACTTCGACAAACAAAATTACTTATTAAAGCATGAAAACCATTAACTATATATTCACCTTTACCGTACAAAGCTCAGTTTTCACAGATACACACAATTCTCCACACACACACACCCCTTCACCGAAACTGTAAAAGGGTCACCTCACAACAACAATTCAAAACAACTACTTGTTTTGTTTACAACAGCTAAACAGCTATTAATGTTTCCAGGCCCTGATAAAAGTTGGTCAAAATGACAAATGTATGTAAAGACATTGGTAAAACAAAAAAAAGATAGCCTGCAATTTTTATAATATACAGATTTTTTTCTCTAAGAGGGTAAAAAAAAAGATTTGATCACAGAGGTTTCATTTTGTTCTGTTTTGATTTGAATGTAATAATGTCAAATCAAGCAGCACAATTATTACCACCGTACGTCCTTTCAGTGACGGTCTATCTACCTTATAATACAGTAGCTGGTTGACTAGTGCTTTGGTTATCTGAACATATAGACACATGTAATCTTGATTGTAGGTACCATTAGATGAAGCTGGAGGACTCAATGAAAAAGAGAAACATTTTCTAGCCCTTAGGGTGATAATGTTATATAATGTACAGTAAGTTTTGCTTCCATCTATTATGTAATTATCAGTAAAGACAAAAGATAAAGTTTGTCAATATCTGTTATATCTTTTTTGTTAAAATATGAGGCTACGTACCGCCTTGAGCCTTTGTGTGACAGTTGAAAGATACAAATTATCATTCATATATGAAACAGGCATAAAAAATAAAATGCAAGATTGATTATTAATGACATGTTTGACACACAAAAAACTAAAAACCTACTTAATGTGCTCGGAGCTGAAATGAAAGGAGAAAATGATGCTGCTGTTTTGACTGATTTGTCAGAAAGATGGGTGTTCACAGCATCCTTCATGCAAAAGTATAATGAATAAAAAAAGAAGCAGAAAATGAATAGCACATGGATTGGTTCTCTTCACTATCCAGTGGCTCCTCAGTAAATTGCCTGTGAATTAATCTAATTAAGAAACCCACAGTATGTGCTGTCACTGAAGCTAACCCATCTTCCATAGTTTGTAGCACTGTCAAGTCTTGAGAAATAAGATTTGTAAGACATTTTGAAATTTCTGAAGACATAGGCAATGAGAGAAAAAGAGAGTAAACAAGTTAAATGATGAACAGATTATCAGAAAATGACGGCAAAACTGTATTTGAAAACAGTAGTATTTGGGCAGCCATTGTTGATAGTAATGCCCTTCAAGTGTAAGATCATGTTCTTTCATTGGCTGGTTTGGGAAGTAACATAAATCTATGACCATTTTTAGGACGTTTTACCAAACTCAAACACAATCTTGTATCTTTACAGACAGCTAGAGAGAATCCATTTGACATGTTTTGGATTACACAAGAGACTATTTTCAATTTTCTTGCCATTTCATAAAAACTTACAACCCATGGCTCAGAAGTACAATGATAATGTAAGACATCTCCATCAATTTTCCACTCTACTTCAGTTTGCTTTAACAAGTCCTTATGGAGAGTACAGTACAGTCGGGAGATAAAAAGCTTCTTTTCTTCCTTTGCTTCTGCCTCACTTCTCCTCCTGCCTTATCAATCGACCGCCCATCTTGTGTGCTTGCGACCTCTAATGGATTTCACATGACAACAGGCCTGGTCCAGGCAAGAGCACAGGCCCTCTCTAACTTGACAACCATTAGCCTGCGAGAAGGGAGCAGGAGGAGGGGTGGGGGGGTGGTTGCGGGTCGTCTCTCAGTGTCCTGTTACTGATGTGTCGTGCACTGAAACATCTCCCCCGGGTCATGCGCGGATGTATCCACTCTGACAAGCGTCTCGCTCCTTTCTCTGTGTCCCGACGAGCCTATTATCATGAGGTCCTGTGAATGTTGTGCATTCTGGGAAGTGGCACATAAAAGAATGATCAGGCAAAGCTTTCAGACAGAAGTCATTCGCACAGGCAGGCTCTTTGTTGAACAAAATGGAAATGCAGCAACGAGAGGTGCACCTGTTGAGCGTCCTTGTGGAGACACAAGCACTCACACTTGGCATTATGTGCCTTATTATTTATATGGGGTTGTCAGCTAATAATGCATGGGTCTGTCACTGAAGCACTTTCTGCCATCTTTGAAAGTTATGGCAGGAGGCACCCATGGTTTCTGAGACATCAGGGGTCTCACCAGGGTGTTGTCTGAAGAAGTCATTCCCACTTATACTGATATAATGCATTCGTGCTGCCTTGAGCAAAGAGCAGTCTTCTTTATTTACATTCACTGATTTACTTCTTCTCCTCTGTTCTGCTTAGTGCATCAGGCTTCACATTATTGTTGAGCTGATGATTTTAGGATCTGGGGAATGATATAAGTACTGTATGAGTAAAACCATTCTCCCACAGCTTACTCTGCTCAAAAGAAATCAGAAAATAAGCTTCATGATTTTAGATCAGGCATTCTCCTTATAAGTGCTGGCAAGCAACCTCATCAAGTATGCCAACTACAGTAGCATATCTTACCCTAACTTTGCAAAAATACAGATGGACAAAGTCGTATCTATGTCCCAGTGTTTCAGTTTACCCATTGCTAATAGCTGCAAGCACTGAGATTGGCCTGAAAGGTTTAAGGGCATTGCTCGCTTATCATGTCATAGAGACATTTTTTTCATGCTAGAGCGAGCCCTGATTAGAGGGTGAGTTTTAATGACAACTAATTAGCCAACCTCTTTAGCCTTGGCGTAATGATCAAACGAGCTGTCATCGGGTACCTGATACAATGATCCTCTCACTCTTGATATGATATTTTATTCCTCTGCAATTATGCAGCCCCCACTGCATCACATGTGTTTATTGCCTCAAGCACACATGTCAAATTAAAGAGCAGCTTATGCACCTGATATTCAATTATTGCCTGCTGCATCACCATGCACAATAGGAAAATGTCAAAGCCAGCAATCTACAGTACTTCAAGCAGCAATTGGTACACTGCGATCACCGAGCACTCATGCGTATACACAGACACACAGATAGGAATTTGAATATTGAATGGGAACATTTTCCAGCTTGTCTATGCTCAGTTGGCTTTTTTTATACTCCCCTTTGTCACTGTAAAGGGAATTTGGCATATGTCAGTATCGCTTGCTAGGAGTAAGAGCTCAAAGCTGTTTACTTACAATATACAACATTTTGTATATTACAAAACATCGTAATAATTTAGCTAAGTAAATGGATTTATTTCACACAGCTGCTACATTTTTCACTGACTTTTAGCCCACTTTCAGAATATCGAGCATTAGTGGCAGGTTCATAAAGCAACAAGAAAAAAATTTTCCATGTGAGGGAAATTAGATGCTGTAGACATTCTTGAAGGACCATGCTTAAAATGATCCAACATCCACGGGTTCATGATATATTTGTGCTAAAGTAGTTGAAATGTGCATGAGCACTTCATTTATCTATATGAGTTGAGTTGGGAAGAGAGACATGAACATATTTTGAAGAGAATGAGACTCCATGTGTTTATAATGAATGCTGTTGTGGTAAGAAAATAAAGACTGCATTTCTATGGATAATTCAATTATTTCACAAACCATGAAAGTTTAATTATTCTTGAACCGGTCTTTGAGATAATTTCTAGGTCTTTGTCTTCTCTGCAGTCCCCTGACAAATTTATAGCTGTACAAAATGTGATTCTGATTATTCTTCTGCAGCTAACCCAGCATTTACCCCATCTTTTATGAAATGAAATAGCTCCTTTTTAATTGACTTATTCTTCCCATTTATTCAAACACGATGCTGTGGTCATGCTCTAAGTGTTTAATTCTTTCCGTTTCCTTCCTCGAAAATGCCAAGTGCTGTCTTATTGATGTTAAAATGTGTTGGTCTCCTAATTATACACTTCTTGAAAACAGATTGTCATCTTGGCAGTGTTTCGATTCATACTTTCTGGCTTATTTCATTTTTTTGTCTCTGCTATGTGTGCATCCAGCATTATCTACAGTGAATGATCCAGTTGTTAGAAAACGAGGGAAATGGGAGCACTGTAATTTTATTTAGCTTTCCAATGACGTGTCCTTGACATATGTGGACGGCAAAGCAGAATTTGACTGTTTTATGAAGTCTGCTGTTAATGAATTCAGTTGATTAAAATATTAATTTCTCCAGCTCCGATCAATTAGTGAGGTGACATCGCTGGAATGATTGACTTAAACGCCACCTCATGTGTTCATGTCATGTGTAATAAATCAGAGACTAACACTGAAAAATGAAATAGGTTCCTGTTCAGGTCCTGCCTTGTGAAGTTTTTGATTTACTGTGTCTGCCACCGCAACTTCCTTTATATTCACTGTTGGCTACAGCTGAGGGAGGCTGTGGACAAGGAGAATAGCAGTAAGAAGCCTTTGATTTGGTGAGAAAAAAATCAAAGTGTCCATTTCTAAAACCCTACTGCATTGAGACGGTCTGGAATAGGTTGTGTGACAGTCGCCATTCTGCTGCACTATAATGACATGTACATTGAGGGTCTGAGTGTTTGTATGACAGACCAGCACAGCCCTGCGGTGGGAGACATCACTTAACAGAGGAGCACACACACCACCCTGACTGGGAGCCCGCTGGCTGCTCTCCCTGGTCCCTGGTGGACGGCGAGTTAACTTACCACCTGCTCTGCTGTATGGTTTGTGACAAATGTTGATAGATGTTACAAGTTTAAAGAGATAATTGATTGTTAAGGCCAGGGAATATGTAGGCTTCATTTACCAACGGCCTGTTTTTCATATGCCAATTTGCCATCATTTATTGTGGCATTTACTAGTGTGTGTGTAGTGTATGTGTGTGTGTATTCTTGAAAGTGTGCATTTGCTTCACAAATCTGTGAAAGGAGTGTAAGAAAGGCCTGTATTTTCAACCTTAAGGCTGATATTAATTATTTTCATATTCACCTGTCTCAACTAATCAAAATTTGTGATCATGAGCATTAAAATAAAGTGTTATAAGTTGTACACATGCAGTATATTACATACTCTTGATAAACAGATACTCAAAGAAACAAACATTTAAAGAATTAACCTGAGTTTTTGTTTAGTCAAAAATGTGATTTGAAACTTTAGACCACAAAGAGATGACCGTGCTGTTTGCGGAATCCTCTTACACTCTGCAAGTCAGTAATTACTCTTTTACAAACACGTTGTGTGTATATAAAAGCTTTAACAGGGAGGAACCATGTGGTCGACCCAAAGCCCCTCTATAGGAGAGCAGTGTTGCAGTGAGCACCTGTTCGGTAGATGCAGGGAAGGAATGCAGACTGGGGGAGTTTCTTTCAGGGTGCCCCAGATGCCAGTATAACACAGATGTTGTAGTGTTGCTCCAAAACCACAATCACAACATATGGTAATTGCTGCAGAATTATTTTCTGGCCAGCTCTCTAACCAGGGGCTGATAAAATGGAGAAGTCAGCTACCGATGCTCTGCGGAATGAACACCTGCCAAATCTAACTACATGAGATGTCAGTCCTGTGAATGAAGGGCCACCAGGTAAAGCCATTAGGGCTCGTGATGGCCACGGCAGTCTGAGAGGCCATGGGTGAATGAATCCACAGATGTTTCTCTCAACATTCTTCACAAAGTTGATTGTTTGTGATGCTTCGTGTGCTTGACCTGAATATCCCGAGCCTGTTGAATTGAATTTTTAATACAGTTATATGCGAGACAGATTTACCTGTGAGATACTTTATCAAAAAGAATTTAAGAGAATGCAGTAGTTGTTTTTATTTACACTGTGCTTCAAGGACGGGAGGGAAAGAGGTTATCAGTGATGGACTGCCAAATGTTACAGCCAATCATGTTCGACTTTGAAAATAATCCATACTGTATGAGATTCTTAATTATACAAAAGATTACTGTGGTATGAATTCCATTCAATCCCCACAAACATTTCACTTTGATTCACTATAAGATTATGGACCCTGGAGATATGATGCTTTTGGTCCAGCTTTTGCAACGCCAACAAGTGTTTATTAATTAAGTGTTCTAATTTGTAGTTTTGTCAACACAGCTGACTAATGATATGTTAACATAAAAATCCACACGGTGCTGTGCTTCCCTTCTATTGTAGGATAGAGGCATCTTTCCCCTTTGACCTCTGAGTGAAATCTTTAGGTGGGATGTAGGTTTTAATGTAAAAATTTGGTCTATTTTATGCCCAGTGGAAGCAGGGTGAGTTTATGAGGTTTTGCTCCCTCAGCACCTCGGTATCTTAAACATTTTTTGTGTCTGTCTCGCAGGCCAAACTGCTCCAGACTTAATATGAGCAGAATCTGGAAAATTGTGTAAAACCTCACTGAGGCCTACTGAAATCCAACAGAATGACCTTCAAAAGTATGTAAAATGTATGCACTAACAAAAAGGCATGTACCATAACAAAATACATAACTAAATATAATTATTTTTATCTATTCATTATATCTTATTTTATTACAATTATTATAGTTTATATATCAAAACAATAAAGGAAAAGAAGCATTTCTTCATATATTTCTAAATCTTTATAATGGTGCCAATAAATCTGAACAAGATTGCACACACACACAGGTATTTGATTCTTACCCGCAATAAACTGATTGAATCTGAATTTTTAAACCAAGTGTTGCCATCATAGAAATTGTCTTTCTAGACATGCCAGTGCCTATATTCCCAATGCTCTCTCATCGCAAACAAAATGTTGCTTTCCTGTCAAATTGACTCATTTCCCAGTGTTGTTGAGGCACATCTAAAACATAGTTAGGGTTTTGTGAAGCATTCAGCAATATCCAGGAGCAGCATTTTATCTCACTCCAAGGCGCGACTCACCAGTCACCCGGATATTCAATCACTGAGCTTTCTTAATTGTAAATGTTCAAATGTGGTTGTTTTGCTTTGCTATTAGCTTTGCAGAGTGTGTGTGGAATGTGTTTCTGTTTCAGCACAGTTGAATTCAGCCATTATTCATCCATACCCCAGAACCAGCCGATGGGGTTGGTTGGAAAATGAGCCCTGTTCTCTGTTTCTCAAGTGTGTTTTTAGTCTAGGGTAGACACACATGCTTTTATACACACATGCACTCACACATACCTACACACACTACAACCTACAGAGCCATCGGAGGAACAAATTAGAAATCAGACTTGTTCTCTTCTGAGTTTTTGGCTCCACCATCTGGTCTTCACTGACACTGTCTCAGCCCAACACTTGCACTAGTTATGATAAAAATTACAGCTTATACCTTACATAAAACTTAAACAAAGAAAATATTCTGCGTATACACACTGTATCACACAACATATTAGCATATTTTCTTTGTGCTTATAGAAACTAAAATGAAGCTAATTCAGGTTTCATTTCAGTGATTAATAAAAACAGTTAAGTGACTAAAGTCTAGCCTTGTAACATCCAAAAAAGATTATTCTTTTGAGACCTTAGCTGTAATAACCTCACTATTGATCTTTTACGTAAATGTCAAATACTAAGTCCACCAATTTTGCAGCCAAATCAGCCATTATTCTGGGATATTGTTTAGATCAGCATCAAATGAGTCTGGCATAAATAAGAGTATGATGTTTGTTTCTAATTAGCAATAAGGAGAAGAACAGGAGCAGAGCCATGGCTTTGCATGGTTGTCTTCAGAAGACTAAGTTTATTGATTGGTGGAAATGAGATTGGTGAAGAGAGGTTTTTCGCTCCACATGGGGTAGACTGGTAAAGGAAGGAGGGTGTCTCACTTAAAAAGATCTCATGTTATGGCAGCCTTTATTAAGACTCTTCATTTGCTTTTGAAGACAGGCTGGGGGGATCAGTCCTGGCAGGTTACAAACGTGTGGTGTCTCCATTGCTTATTCTCCTACTGACAACATCCTTTGAAAAAAATCTGTTTTTCTGGCTGTGTGTGTGTGTGTGTGTGTGTGTGTGTGTGTTTGTGTGTGTTTGTGAAATTTGCAGGTAGATGTCTATGTGTGTTTTTGTTTGTGAAACCTCCTCCTGTAGAGTCAATTTTAGCAATTAACGCTGCAATTCTTTTATCTGTTAAAAGGCAACACTCGACATGAAGACCTCAATCCATTTTCAGGGATAAAGATATTCAAAAGGAGAATACAACTATTTTCTTTGTTTTAGCTAAACAGAAAATAACCCTATTAAATATGTTGAATGTTTTTCAACATAACAAGTCACACATAACAGTAACAATCACTTAAATCCCACTGCCTTGTTTAAACAACAGGTAGATGCAATAGTAAATCCTGAGAAATAATTTCTTTACTTACTAAATACTTAACAGAAGGCCATATGTGAAATTTAAATATCTAATTGTTAAATATACACATGTGATTTTCAAAAAAAGTTTTCAAGTACAATTCAGCAAATTCCAGTGGTGATTACTCCATTGAGGCAGAAATTAAAATGAAAAAGCTGGTTTGACAGCTCTGTTATTGGCCTTCCATCTACACTAGACAGCATTTTCGACCACCACGCCAATGTGGATGCATTTGAAAAATGCCAGTCCTGCATTGTAGCGTGAGCCAAGCCCCAAGGAACAGCACCGGGCTATGAGGCCAGTTTGGCGTAGAGGCCACAGTCAGAACTGCAGGTCACATGATGCCCACTGACACATAAATAAACATTTCCATACATAACCATTATAAAAGAAAAGGCTGTAAAGACATGAATACATTTTTGTGAGTGTCATCAAATTTAGATTTAATAAAAATGAAATGTCTGTAAGAGCCATATCACCTAATTAATATCAAATGCTATTTATCAGGAATTCCACTTGAATGGATGGATAGATGTTAAACTCACAAAAATGTATGGGAGGATTTGTAATTAAAAAGTCAGGGGGAAAAAAGATCTCAGTTGACATTATGATCATACGGGTATAATTATCATACACAGCATGATCTTATTAACCTTGTTTAATGACACATCCTATTTCTAGGGCTATCGGTATATTTCACATACTTGTGCTGAACATTTGCGCCAAATTAAAATAGTCACCAGATACATTGTTACTCTAATGTTGATTTCAGATGTTAATGACTGAAAGCTGGTTTCACTCAAATATTAGGTCATTCACAATATCCTGCATTTATTTTAGAGCACTGCTGAATGGATCTGTGCATGAGGCATGTCTGACAATGCTTAAAAACAGACATTGACTTAAACGTGGGTTTATCTTGTAGCCCTCCTACCTCCCTTACCACCTCTAGTAATGATTGGGGGGGGGGGGGGTTATTGCTCAGCTGAAAGTCCGGCTTGTTTGTTTAGAGGAGCATTCAAGCACTTCTTCCACAACATATTCTTTCTCTCCCCACACCATGCTGTTGTTACCACTGCTGAGAACTGGCAGAGTGGGTTGCTTTCCATTAGAGCAGCGTTGGGGAACTAACCATGCAGAAAGCAGCAGGCTTAAGGAAAACTTGTTTCTCTTTTAAATGAAAAGACAGTAAACACTCTCCCTAGCGATTGCTTTCTCCTGACAAAATGATATGATATTTGATGCTTATAAATATCAACTGACTAGGCCCAGATGAAACCCTCAATAGCTGTGTCTCTGCCACAGTCAGGGTTGAGTTTGTTCTGTGGGTAAAAATAAATAAATGTGCTTGATTGTCTTTATATATAAAATGCAGTTCAGCTGATCTCAACCCCTTCAAAACAAATAGAAAAAGGCTTCGATATGCAATGACCTATTTGATTTAGCTCATTTTAAATTAGGTGGAAATTAGTATTATTATTCATATAACTATGCAGATTAAATCAAGTAGGCCACTTAATGCCAAGAACTTCAGCACACAACACAAAAACAAATATGCATGGCTTTCCCTGTCAGGCAACAGAGGTTGTGGCTATACACAGTACGAGTAAACCTTGTCACAGTGTGTTAAAACTGTTCTCTGCAACTGTTCAACTTCTCACATGAATGAGTGTAAATGGACAAGAAGAAAAATAAAAGTTTAGAGAAGAGCAACAGAAAGAACTCCTAGAGAGCCTGAGTAGTCACTGAAACACACAGAATGCGAGCGTGATGTTAGCTAACTGTAGCTCACAACTGTACAGTTGGTGAATTTGACAACCCAATATTGCAGTACAGCAATTGTAGGCTGAATACAATACAATAGCATTAATAACAATAAAGTCAATATAGTATTACTGTATTACTGGAACTCTGGGGGGATGTCCAAGTCAACATTCTTTATATAAAACCTTCATAAATCTTCTATCCTGTTTAGAGACATGGTGTGACATTTATAAAGCAGAGCAAATTTGTATTATCATGATGAACCTTAAATCATTTGGAATGTGTTTGATCGTGCTTTTCTAGTAATTATAAGAGTTTTATCATCAACACTATTTCCATTGTACCAACTGCAGTGGTTCAAACATGAAAGTAATTGGCAATTTGTTGAGTACTTAATCTATCATTTCCCCAATAACACACAGTTAAAAGGCTCCTTTGTCTAATTACACTGAAACAAGAGGATTATAATCAGTGCTGCAAGCTTTGTTGTTGATCTAACTGATGGTAATGCCACGCCCTTGTAGGAAGTGCTTTAACTTAGATGTAAATCAAGAGATGATTATTACAGTGTCTCTACCCCTTTTCACCACCCTTGTTTACCATTTGAAAAATGAAGAATACAAGGGGGAGGCACTTATTCAGAATGGTACAATAGTTGTGTAAAAATTATTTGCAATGCACATTATCCCAAGAGATGCTTCCCCAAATGAATAAATAAATACCATTGTAATGCACCACACCCTGCCCCCGATTTGAGGCAAATCCCCTATTAGGAGTATAAATCTGCAAGACTTTGTGGGTAATTAGCGAACAAGCTCGGGAATGTTAGCAGGGCATGGCAGGTGCGTTTGATCAGTGGCAAGAGGCAAAATCACTGTTGACAGAGGGAGATGGCAGGAGGATGGAGATAGGAGGGCAAGTGGGTGGGGGAGAGAAGTGTGAAAGCTGAGGGGCAGGTTTTACACACACACACTTTTTTTTATTTTACCATAGACACGCTGTACAGATAAGGAAGTGCCTATATTTCAGATTATTTACCAGGCAACTGACAGATATTAAGTTTATCAATTAACTACTGAGAACTGAAGCTTTTTTGTGGTATTCTGTAGTGCACTGTGTTGTAGTGTACTGTTTAGTTTAATCATGAAAGACCACAGAGAATTATATATTGTAACAATCAACTAATGAGAAAATCATAAAGCCCCATAAAATTTAAAACATGTAAAATTTAGGGCTTGAGTAACATTGGTCTGACCTAAAATGAACTGGCACAAAGCAGTAGTCTTGTTTCATAATGAGAACTTCTTGAAACCCCTCTGAAATCCATTAACATACTCCCATTTTAATATTTATGATCACCTAATCATTTAATTTTGTTCTGACCTAACATTATGGTTGTATAGTTGAATTTACTATTTATATAATTAAGTATAAAGGTGATGTGTGGCAAATGAAAACAATGCAAATCAAATGCACCCTAATGACTACTCTTAAATACATCTTATGCTGCTGAAATATTAATATTATTGTGTGGGGGTTACCGTGGGTTCAATAAGGCCTAATTAGGGGAGATACACTAAAGCTAATTTGCAGATGCCAGAAGCATAGTTTATATATAAGAGCTAATATTTGAAAGTCAAATTAAAGTTGAAAAGGCCTGTAATAACTGTTAATTAACTCTGGTTTTGTTTTTTCCTTTGACAAACTTGAATTAAGTACAATATTCACAGGGCTAGTGCTTCGCAGTTCTGACCACAAAGATACATTTCAAAGCTTTTAATTATTCGTTTGATGTGGGTATTCTCTGTAGGTTAGATATTATTTTAAGATCCCTTTGTTCAAAAATTCATTTTTATTATCGCTGCATGAAATGCATGGCAATTCCCCACATAACTAACCATTGGTGCAATTAACATCTTCGATCGAATTCACATTCCTGATAATTTATACAGAATATGCACCTCCCCTGTGATCGCTTGCAGGGTTTGACTCTTCCTCAGCTCCCTTGCATTTACAGTTTCATACTGATGAAAATGGAAAGTGAAACTTTAATGAACAGGACTTGACTGTCACAATAATAAAGACTTTGAAACAACACCGAGGCCAGTTCAACAAGCAAGCCGACAGCAGCACCAGTGTAGTGACATCAAACCAATTAAGACTGACGATAAATATTAACAGGAGTGGGTATTAACAGAACATGACTGGGAAGCAAAGCTGTAAACAAGTGCTGGATGGCTGATCATTAAAACTGTGTCACACAGTGCTGCACAGCAATGGAGAGATAGAGATTTTAACACTAGAATTGATCTTTCTTCAGAGCTGAATGAAGCACAGAGCATTATTTTGTAAACTGGTCAATACTGTAGGTAGCATACACCTATTAAGTCATGACACCATTTAGAAAAGTATGTGAGCATTCAAATTAGTCTTTTGGGGGATTTTCCTACTATGAAGAAAATATTAGCATTTATCAGGAATGAAATCAAAGGTGAAATAGTTACAAAAAACACAAGTGTCCTTAAAACAAATAATGAGGATCCGTCCCAATTATTTTGAAATTGTGGCAACATCACAAACAACATCACATAAATATATATAAAAATCACCCTCTCTTTTCTTACTGTGTAAATGCACGTACATACACACGCACCTAAAAATGTCATGTGATTTCAACGGCTACTTCAAGGGAGTAGACCAAAAGTATGAACATAGTGAAAAATTAAAACGTTTAGCATGACGTTTGAAAGAGTTGCATTATGTGAAATTGAACCACACTAGAAAATACAATAGTTCTTTGGCACATTACCTTCTCAACATGGACATTTTACACAGTACACAGGACCAGATTGTTCATTAACGATAGTTCTACCTCAGCAGAATCAATTTTGAATTCATTTTTTGTTTGTCTTTTACAACAGAGAAAAAAGGGAAGAAGTGTAATTACTTCCAAATTAAATGTGCCTGCCCAAAATCTCTCAGTGCTTTAAGATCAACATAAAACAAACATTAAAACGATGAGCATTTTCCCAGCTCTTAACTGTCTTTGCTGACCATGGTCGTATCTTTTGTATTTTTATATTTTAAATGTGCTGAAATCAAAGGTTTCGTTCACAATTCACTTTACTAGTAATTATTAGTAATAAGTTTGACTTACTGGGTTACAAATGATTACTATGTATCTCAAAGACTTAAGATACAGGAAACGCCACGTCAGACTCTCTCACCTGATCACCAGTACAATAGTGTGGTTTCCATTATTTTGATTTGGCTTCAAAGAACCATTAAAATATCTCATATAGGAGATTTAAGAGTTGCAATAACAGAATGTGCCTGAATCTGAACCAAAGTTAAGCCCACTTCCTTCAACTATACAAAGGGTGAAAATGGGAAACTTTGAGTACTGGTGAATGTCACGGTCGCTAATAAATAGGCAGGATTAACGCATACCTTTTAATATTCGCGGTGCTTAATGGGCTGACAGTGTTGAATTATCTATAGGTCTCAGTGATTCAAAAAGGACCATCAATCCCAAACTTGAGAGCAGTGTCTTGTAATTGAATAATACATTACATGTGGCAATTATTTCTGTTAGAAGCAGACTGAGAAATCAATAACCAAGGGATCAAATCAAGGACTGTGAAGCTCTTGTTTCTATTCCCCTTGTGACCAATTACATCACCACAGTTTAAACACCTGCAGTGTCACAGCTCACTGTGACACTTTCCTGCACACTATTCACCCTCTCTCTGTGTCTCTTTCTCACACACACACACAGACACACATAAATCGTGTCAGACAGGATGCTGAAGACTGAGAAGAAAAAGGTGCTTGTATTAAGATCTCATTTAAAAGTGCACTAATGGACTAATAACCGATGTTAAGATTTGAACATCTCATCCAGAGAATTATTGCACCATTGTGTGCTAAATGAGCTGCACATCAAGACATAATTGTAAATATGGGATGATGGGAGGGTAATGCATCTTTGTTGAGATAATATGCACTCATTGCACAGCCTGACCTGGAGTTATAAATTATGCGCTGGTTTTTAGCTCCAGGCAGTATCCTCCCATGACATATGTGGTGCTGATTAAGAGAGAGTGGGCCTGTTTTAATGAACATATCCCATTACACAAAAGGCATAGCTCCAGAACATCACTTAAAACACACAGGTGACAACGAACCTCGGACCACCTCGTGGTCTGTTGGTATTGGTGAATACAATTTGCTTTTATCTGAAATATTCACGGCTCCTAAAAAGGCTGATATCAGGTCTCATTAAATGTTGATGCTCCGGGTGAGCAAAGAGAATACTGGCTACATCAAAAGGCCTTGTTATGTCCAGTGAATACTAACTAATCCTGAGCTTCTTCTCTTCAGGAGTGTCTAAAGCCTGTAAGACCAGCAGTGTCTAGTTCACTGCTGGGACTCTGCCTGGTCCTTACCGCTCCAACAGGAGACTCCTACATATCACAAAGAAAATGATTGAGTGAAGATTTCTGTAATTATCTGCTTTAGCATGTGTAGCATTGAGTTTCATCTGCCCTTTGTGATGCTTAGTGCCCTGACATGCTTCCTCTCATCTGAGAATGGATCATCAAAACTGAAACTGTCAATACATTGCAAGACACATAGGCTCACCCAAGCAATAATAGCCTGGAGTCAAAGGATACGTGTTCCACGGATGATTGATTATTAGTCCCATTTGTATTATTTTGTTTGTTTAAGAGGAAGGGTGTGTGTGTGTGTGTGTGTGTGTGTGTGTGTGTGTGTGCGTGCATGTGTGTGCGTGCGTGCATGTGTGTGCGTGCATGTGTGTGTGCAAAAGAGAAACAGGAAAAAGGTTACCTACAAACAAAGTAATCTCTTTTCAACTGTGATACCTTTACATTTACTTATTTTACTGAAGTACCTCACCTGTCCAAAAGGTTCTTTTATTATAAATAAAGGCAGTGTACTTTGCCCCGAGGCAGAACTGTCAACATAACACAACCGAGGCCATCAAAACATTGTGTGGGAAAACAGAAACAGCAAAAACACCTGAGATATTAATAGCAGAATTCATTACTGAATGTTGGTGTCCACAGTCATAACAGGAGAGTGAACTGCTATGGTGGGCACTCATAAACCTTGGCTAAGAGAAACACAGCGTTCATGAAATAAAAATCATGGGCAGAACTGCAGATCCACATTACTCTGATGTAGAGAGGGAGAGTGCGGTGCTGGAGCAAGTTTTACAGAAGGTTAAAACATCCACAGGCTAGTTGAATGAAGACATGCACAACCAAAGGACTTAACATCAAAAGAACCTGTGTTTTCAGCTATTCTCTGTGGTGGGCTTGCTTTGCATATTTCATAGCAGTAGTATCTATGCCCACCTTTCTATTGATATGTGCAAAGCCTTTTCTGTTTCAATTTTAAAAAAACATAATCGGCCATTCTGATTTGGAGGAAACATTTTCAATTGTTGTTCTTTGCTGTGGCAGGGAGCCATGCCAACAAGTGGACCCCTGTGCAGTTCTTACCCTAAAGTGAAAAGTAAGAATAAGAACACACAACGTTTGTTTTTCTCCACATTAAAGCCTCCATGTGACCTATGGTTCCAGCCAGACCTTTAAAGAAATGGAGGACAATCAAAAGGACAAATGTGACGGGCCTCCTGTGTGAGGTAGAAGATGAATGCGAAACAGCGCGTCGGTTCTGTGATGTCTTTGACCTGATAGTTCAAAGCTGCTCTTGGACTCTGGACCCCCGTTCAGTATGTGAGCACCTCAGACAAAGGCTTTGTTCATAATAAAGTAAATCCACCACATTGTTCCTTTGAGCTGAACACCACCATCTCAAACAACGGGGAGGACACTTTCCAGACGTGAGCAAAGCGAGAATGTGGCTTACAAAACACATCACACATACAGACATTGTTTTAAAATCTTGAGGAAATTCCCATTTACATCAATTTTAGAGTCCATGACTTATGTTCCCTACCAACGTTATGCAATTCAACCCAACAATCTGCACACAAGCTTGTTTTTCTTTTTAATACAATCCAATATTCTCACTAATGAATCCATAATGAGCCAACCTGGTCAAGCACACCTTGGTACACAGGTTACCTATGCTTTTCATTATACAAACACTCAACAAGTGCAGCCTTGTAACAGGGTGCATAATGCACCTCTGTTTCGCAGGGACAGGTTATGGGGTGGCAAAGCACAAGAAAGTGTGCTGTGGAGCTACAGGACGCTAACTCCCCCCTCCACCACCCCTGCTCTGGTATTAGAGGCATAGGGAGGTGCTCCAGCCTGCAGCCATAGTTAACCATAGTAAAGCAGTGAAGGCTGGCTGCTATGGTGCCTCCATCCCTCTTGAGACACAAGGGTGAGCAGGGCTTTGAAGTTAAAAGTGTGGCTGGGAGACAATATGAGCAGCATGTGAGCATCTATTTGTGGTGTGTGCTGTGTGATATGGAGGGCAAAGGTGGGGTGTGTGATGGTGTCCTAACTGTACAAATGTTGTAACAGAAAGAATTATCTGTGTAGTGTGACCATCCAGTTACAGTATACAGCTACGCAATAGGAACTTAATTGCAAAGGCTCATTTAGATGTACAGAATTTGTGAGTTAAGCCTTTCAGGCTTTAAATACAAGGCTGTGTTTGATTAAGAGGAACATAAGCCAGTAATTGCAAAGATTGAAATAGTTGGATCACCAACTGGAAATTGATTCACAATAATTTAGTCATTTTGTGTTGTGTTGAGTAAAACAGATTAATCGGAGGTATGGACCTGGTTAACAACTGTATGTGTTAAACTGTTCAGGTATAATGATGATAAAGGTCCTTTTAGGGGAATGAGAGGAATGATCTGTCATTAATATTTTACACTTCAGACCTCTGACTACAGCCAATAGGAGATAAGAGAGAGATTTAAGTGCACACTAAAAGTGGCCATTGCTAACATAAGTACATTTTTATTTCTCAGTTTCATAGTTATGTTTCCTTAGTCTTGGTTTTTCCAAATGTTCAAGAGCCACTGGAACTGTGGTCAAAACATTAATATCAGCTGGGAGCAATATAGCCATTTGTGCTGTAAGACTATGACTGCAGCTTCTACATATGCACGTATGATAAGAAGACACACGAGATGAGATGAATGCCATAGCATAGCAGCTATTTCATTATCCAGCAAGGTCCCATGACGCAGTTGCCCTAATGAGAAGTCTAACAATTAGGACTGCATGTTGTGTGTGTGTGTGTGTGTGTGTGTGTGTCTCTTTTAAGAGAATATCAGATAGGCATCTTTATCAAACATAGTTTATTATAAATCCCTCTGTCATTTACAATTAAACAGATCATCAGCAGCAGCGTGCATATGTGAATAAAAGGCCTGCTTTACATTTCAGAGTACACACAGGGCATTCCTATGCCCACAAAGGAGGCCTTCAGAGAGAACGAGAGAGGGTGAGTGTGTACAAGGAGCTAAATATTTGACAGAGCACAACGCAGGCCTTGCAAAGTCTGTTTAATGTTGTCTTTAGAAATATCTATTCCACAAAGTAAATAAGCCCAAGTGATGACTGAAGTTTTGAAAGTGAGTAAAAGGGCTGTGATGGAGTGTTTGGTAATCAGGGGGTCAAGAAGTCTGTAGAGAAGGCCCCTTACTCTCGAGTATCTAAGTATGATGGCAATCATAGATATGCTTTTTTAAATGCAATAATCAACAGAACTGCCACAATGCATTAATTCATTATTAAAATGACTACTTGACATTATTCTGATTTAGCTGTCAAAATTGCTAAAATAATGAATGTAATAAAACTAAGGTAGAGTGGTTAACAATATTGACAACCTGACTGCAAATAAGAATTTGTGTTTTTACTGCACATGCTGATATTGATATATTCACAGACCAACTCTATAGAATTATATGAAAAGAATAACAGTTTTGAAAGTAACGTATTGCCATTTAGTGTTCAATTTGGTCAGCATGGACACTGAAATATCACCAATTATCCTCATCTCGTGCACAAATTAATTTACTCATCACCAACCACAATTTAAGCCATTCCATAATTTTTTTCTTACTGGAAAAATGTGTTTGATTACATAGTTTTACAACCAGAAAGGGAAGCCCTCTGCATTAATTATGTACTGTATAAATCTGGCACAGAAGAATAGAAAACAGCAAAGAGTTTTTAATATGCTTTTCATCACTTTATAAAACTGATTAATTGAGTAGCAGAGGTGCATGGCTCTTTGCTGCCATCTTGAGTATCTGAAAAGACATTACACACTTCAGAAATAAGCTTTGACTACTTTTTAAAAATCAATCGAGCGATAGGTTTTTATGACGTTAGTGAAGAATTTGGCATTTACAAACTGTGTTCTTTTCCTTCCCCTTTGAAAGGTTTGAAATTCAGCTGATGGTCAGTGGGATATGTAATAAGCAGTTATAATACAATGTAATGAAATATTTACGAAAAGAATTGACTACAAAGGTAAGGAAAATATTAGAATATAATAATCTTGAAATATCTTGGAAAACATATATTCCTATGTTAAAATCATATTATTTTTATTGTACAATTAAAAGCCCATGGTGTGCGCACACACACACACACACACACACACACAGAGAGCTAACAGGCCATGGAGGAGAGAGTGAAAAATTACATTTATCCCGAGTTGATGACAACTATGCTCGTTACTGTACCTGTAATAAAACCTTGCTCAGTTAATAGCCAATAAGAGTAACTTATCAAAACGCCTGTTAAAAAAGTATAAACTTGGAGAAACAAGCAATGTTTTCAACTGCTTTGCTCGCAGTTTCCTATCTACTGATGTACTCAGCCAAAGATTGTTTATGAGGAAAAAGAAGCATCACTCTGTAACACCTCTATACAATTATTAGTGTTAGTGTTTTGTAGTTCCAACAGAAAAATATGTCTTCTCATCAGCTGATCACATCTCATCGATTTCAGGAGTCAAGATCTCCCAGTTAATTTAATTCATATCATATCAATAAATTAAGCAGATCAACTTTTAGGTCTGAATCAGGAGCTTCAGCATTTGGAGCAAGTAGCTTTTGGAAAATAAGGTGTGCCAAAGTCACTATAGGTCATTATTATTTCTATGTGTAAAAACACATTTAATCAACACTTCAAATCTTCTGCTGTTATGTATGTATTTATTTTTACTGAGTGAGCATATTTAGCACAAAGTGCTTTAGATCTAATTTTCAGTTCGTAGCAACAGTTGTAAACATTAATTAGGCTGGCACTCAAATTTGTTTTGGTCTTCTTAATCTACAGATTTTTAAATGACAGTGCCCCTAAAAATAAATGTGAGTGTAGAGCCCTAGATTTTTCTTTGGATTTAATGCTATGCACAAAGTTCAAAGTTATCGAAATCTTGACAGTCTTTGGGAAAATCCAACTGGATGGTAACTAGATCAAATACAAAAGTTGCATTACCACTGACATGTAGGAAGACAAATTAGGCCCTGAAATAACATTAAATTAAACCCAGCAGACTGGTTTGCAGCGTTCACCGCAGCACATTATGAATATAATATGAAACCGTTGTATTATTGAAAATGCTCCTCAAGCCAGCAGAATGTGTTTTTGGAACTGGGAATAGTTACTGGTGTGTGTTTGGCAAAGGTCTTGACCACGTTAGCACAGACAGCCTCACTGACAGAAAGAACACTTTAATTCAGCATGTCAGTGATATACTGTATGAACAGATGAACTGGTGTATAAGAAGTGGTTAAAGATGTGAAAAGATTCAGAGAACAAAGCTGAAATCATATTGGTGTTAGAGTACATTAGGGTCAATACATTTTTATACATATATGCGCAAATGTGACACTGGAAATGTGTCCCTGATGTGCACGTGAAATTTTGATTGAGGCGAGTGACAAACACTATGGACGTACACTATGTATATATGTTTATTATGTTATCTTATTATGTTATCTAACTATAACCACCCTGATGCAGGTGAAGACAACAATTTAATAAAAAGTTAATCATTCAACTCCCATTCAATGCTACATATATTATCAGCATTAGCCTTGAGGTAAGATAAATGTGTTTATGATCAAAATGTTTCTTAGTATGAGTGTATTGGTCGATGATCAATTATCAGTGTCAATTCTCTACATAAAGTATTGTTTTGTCTTTTAGCAAAGCAGAACTTATTCCTAGTATCACAACAGAGCAGAAGCACCGACAACACAAAATTTGTTTTTTTCTGAACCAACTCAAACTAGCCCATTTCAAAACAATTGGAAACTGCAGTCAAACAATGTTTTGGTTATGAGAATTTACAGTATATTAACCTCCACTGTGCTGGCAGCTCAACCTCCCTAAAAGTATGTCAATACGTACAGTATTTACGCACATTACCACTTGCTATCTCCATTCTTTGACCACTAAGAAGCCCATGTCCAGCGCAGCACATTTTTGCATGTCATCACCACATATATTTAGCCACATGGTGGCAATGCCGCGCAAAGAGAAGCAGATTTGGGGTTTTGATGTAATGCATTTGCTGCTTATTTCAGAACTTATATGTATTCGGCCATACATTGCCCCGGGGTTTACATTTAGCCAGTTTAATCTGTGTCTGTGCACGTTAAGATATGATGAGGGAGGTCCTAATTCAGACATGGGCAACTGGCGCCATACTCACTCAATGCAGAGTCAATTTCCAAGTATCGATACATTGTTGGTTTCACAGAGATTGGAAGGAAATGGGCCATTTGACCACATTTGAACCAGATGCCAACTGTAATTGTACTGTCCACTAATAAAGGGTGGTCCCTGCAAGCGCAAGAGGCCTGTAGCTAAGCAACTGCTTGCACATGCTAGTCTTAGTCTCCCCAGGCCTTTTCTGCAACAACATGAGCAGCCAAAAAAGAAAACTGGCCTAATTGAATATATTTTGTTCTTTTCATTAAATTAGAAGCTATAAAAATTCACTAATTGAGAGTATCCTACTGGTGGATGTGTATGGTCACTATATAGTCCTCTGGTAGTGAGGATAAAATCTTTATGGCTCTGTCTATAAATAAAGTTGCCCATACCTGTCCAAATTATATTTTGTGTGATATCAAATCATTTCTGATGTTACATGCTTTATGAGATTAAAAAAGAGGGTGAAATATTAAATAGATGAAGACGAGAAGAAACCGCATGGAAAAATTGCAAAGTGGTGATTGAAAGCATTTTGATGACTAAAAGGTCGGTGGGTGCACCAGAAGGTGCTCTTGAGCACCTTAGCAAGGTAGCTTCCTTAAGTAAATTTTGGAAACAGTGTGAAACAGGACCTTTCTGTAAAAAAAAGAGCATTGCATTGCATAATATATACACAATTGAATATAACTGGTCTAAAGACACTTCCTCGTTTCTCATATGGGACAAGTGGTGCTTCATAAAGATGAGTCATAACTATATAACATTTTGGAGATGTGTGAATCAAAAGTGACACAGCATAAGCAAAGGTCAGCATCTGATATTAACATGCATTGGACAATTGCTTTTCATCAAAAACCACTTCCATTGCCATGATGATGTTCAGGCAAGGCTCCATGCCAAATGACATGGTGTTGCCTTTCTCCACTGTGGTGGAAGCTAAACATTCTCTATTGTCCTAAATGTACAGAAAAGTTGTGTACCAAACAACCAGCTGTCTGTGATTCTTGTGCTAAACAAGAAAAGTAAGATATTGCCGGTCTAACTGACGCACAGCTTGTCATCCAGATGGTGATAAGGCAATAGAGACAGATACTCGTCCCCAGACACTCAAGAGACCTGGCATCTCAAACAGGTCCTCTGAGGATCTGAACTAACTCTAACACCAGCCCTCAACTCCTTCATTAGCTCTGTTGGGGAGTTTGCACATGGCTACTCACATCCAAGAGAAGCCCCTTTGTCCTGCATCTAATCAGCTGAGATATGCTGACGATCAACACTCAGGGGAGAGAGTTTTAAACACAACCTTCTTTTGAACATGTTTCAACCACCACAGCCGGGTCCAAGATTGTTTGTCAATATTTAGACTGCACATTTTAAAAAGTAAGGTATATCAAAACATTTAGAGCATTTTGTGTTTATTTATATATATGTGTGTGTTTTTTGTGTGTGTGGGTTGCACGCACACACACACACATTATAGTATTTACTTTCTATTAAGAACTGACAATCTCACTTTCGGGAGGAGTATGTAAATTGTTGTTTTGCATCTGTCAATTTCTTTGTTAAACTTCAAACATATGTTGGATTGTTTTTCTTTTACAGTATAGTTCTACATTTAATAGCACACTGTGTATTTGTGTCATGTTGTAATAGTCCCTTGTTGCTGATATTCCAAGTTTTATTGTATATTCTCCCAAAAGAGACACTAGAATAGAGGAGTCAAACAACTGGTACAGCAAGCACGTCAATTAGGGAAGACTAGCAGCCATGAAAGCTCAGGGTCTGTTACACAGGAACTCTAGAGAAATAGTGACAAAACTCTAGGGGGCTGTTAGGCCTATAACAAATGGTTCCTGGGAATATCCTTTGTTCTGCAGAAAAAGGTCAGACTAACTGTTGCTATAAATGAACAATTGCAAAAGTGGAGGACCGTCTGATATTGACGTCACTAAGAGACAGAAACTGAAAAAAAGTTGCTATACCACACAGTGATTAAAGGTACTGTATGCAACTTTTCGTAATGTTTAAATGTATTAATCACTTTTTATTGCCTGTGTGTAAACGGACTGTAACTTAACTTAAAACATTAGACCTTTCCTGACTTTTTTGGTTGCCTATAGCAGCCTATGTACTGATTTCTATGTAAAGGACTCAAATTCCAGTAGAGCTGCATAATCTTCAGAACTTGAATCCTGAAATAAAAGAAAATGAACATGTATAAAATGGGTCACTTTATTGTGATGCCTTCCATATTTGAGGATGTTGATTGACAGTAACAGTGAAAAAAACAATGGTAAGCTGTAATGATAAAGCAAAGGAAAACTACAATGATACACAAATTGATACAACATAGGATATGTTGCCAAAAACGTGTGTTCTTTACTTTATGTGCAGTATCTGGTGTTAGTCATCCCACTCCTATAATCTGTACCCTATACCTGACACTAGTTTAGCATTATCGTTTAAACCCACTGTCAGACTCCTTTAGCACAGTAACGTTAGTTGACAATAAAAAAGTCTCATCTATTATGCTGAAACGTTAGTGCATCGACTCAGCTATCACGTCAATAATGAACGTCTAGTTCACTAACCATTACCCTTATCATACAACAAATTTAGCTATACTGACATTGCTGAACCTCTGTGAAAGCTAGACAAATGATTATTGATGAAGCTTGCTAAAGTTAGCTAACGTATCATATAAATGCAGTCATTATAACAAGCAACAAGAATATATTAGTTCAAAGCTAACTATCAAGCTGATAAATTGATAAAGCTCATAAAGCTTTATAAATCTGTTGGTTTTAAATAACATTACTCAAACTAGAATAACAGTGTAACTTCACTTACTAACATAATGCCAGTCGATCACGTTCAGTCTACTGTATCAGAATCAGAATCAGAATCAGAATCAGAATACTTTATTGATCCCAGAAGGGAAATTACTTTTTGATACTGCTCAATAACGTTATTGAAAAAAGAATAATAAACAGTAGAATATAGAGGATGTAGAGGGTATAGAATGTAAAGGTTCCGAATATGGTTGGACCAGGGGCCGGAGCTGCTCCAGGACGAGTCTTTCCAGGGCCTTCATGATGTGGGAGGTCAGTGCCACAGGTCTGTAGTCCTTGGGTCCACTGGGGCGTGGACTCTTGGAACAGGAACTAGGCAGGAAGTCTTCCACAGCACAGGGACCTTCTGCAGACTCAGGCTTGTGCTGAAAACATGCTGCAGTATTCCACAAAGCTGAGAGTCACAGGCTTTAAGCACCCTCGGGCTGACACCGTCAGGTCCTGCAGCCTTCCCAGAGTGAAGTCTCCTCAGCTGTCTTGTCTGCACGAACAGTCAGGAAGCCCTCGATGGATACGTTGTTATTTGGTGTAATCTGTATGTAATGTCACTGTTTTGGCCGATGCTTGCTCGCGCCTATTGTGTGCGAGCATGAGAACGAGCAATGACGCTGACTGCTATTGTCTTAACAGCCACCGGTGTCTTTCTGAAAACTACACACAGCACCTTTAACTATCAAGTTCTACAATTCAAATGTTGCACCAACAAATCAGTTTTTCATAGTTTCTCAAAAGAAATGCATTTCAGTAACACATGTGACTTGGACAAAGTAAGATAATATCTTGAAAAAAAGTTAAGCCAAAATCTAATCTGTAAGACATTAGAAACAAACATTATAGTGGCTTGCAGTTTACATGTATGTTTGTATTGTTTTGGCCAATCAGGACAGCTATACTGTTCCCTCCTACCTGTATAAATGGCTGTTGTACACTAACCCAACATTTACAAAGAGACTCAAGGAGTGACAAAATGATTAATGAACTCAAGGATAAAACATCTCAAATTCTAATACTACCACATCAGGCACTGACACAAACTGGTTGAGGAATGTGACAAAGTAAGATTTTACTTATCATACATAAATAATGTATCTTATCTAAAATATGCAAATCATCAGCAATGACAGCAATGTATTCATATGTCAGGAATGTGCTGTGAAAGTGTTTAAGGTCCAAACTGAAAAGAAGCAGTGTGGATGCAAGTTGAAAGAAGAGAGCAGAGAGTAAGCGCATTTCACAGTCTGGGAGACCCAGGTGAATAAGATTAGCTCCACAGTCAGCCACTGGCCTCCTGAGATGAATCAAGACAGCCTGTGGGAGGGACGTCATTGTATCCTCATCAACCACCCCAAAGCATCAAAGTTTAGACCTTGGTGCACAAATTTGGAAAAGTCCAATAAGAAAGATCTATTCTCATTTGTCTCTTTCATTCTACTCCTCAGTTTGGTTTCTCTGTCTTTCCTGTTTCTCACACTTTCAAAGCTCCTCTCATTCACAAATGTTGTACATCACCAAATCTGACCAACTTTCTTCCTGCATTCTAATTAATAACTGGTTGCTAGATGGTAATCTTTAAATATCTCTGCAATTCTGTCAGTCAGTCTACCTGACTGCGGCAAGTACAGCAACCCGCAAGATACCAAGACTTCGAAGTCGCCTACGTGGGACAGCGTAGTAGAGACACAGCGGAGTGGAGCCTCCCACCTATCACCCCAGATGGAAAGGCACCCCCTCCGGGGGAGGGCTCAATCCAGATGACCCCCTCCCAGACGTTCCCGTGTTACTCTGAGAACTATGGGAATGCTGCTCCCCAGGAGATTCGCCCCAAGTTGCTTGAAGAGGAGAGAGATGAACAATGACTTACCAACTGAGTTTATGCCCTCATACAGCAGGAGTACATCTCAGGACCCTCCCCTGTATGAAGAACTCCGAGCCATTCGGGAGGAGAACGCCAAACTGTTTCAGTCACAACAGTTATTCCAGTCTGGTCTAAAGGAACTCCACGAGGCTAGGAGCGAAATCAAAAAGTTGATTGAAGTCACTCGCTCACTGAGAGCAGATATGACTGAAGCCCATAGCACAGCCTCATGCTGTAGTCCACAAACCTCCCTGTCAGCTGCTGCTGTGGCCCTCTACAGCTACCTCAGCACCCCCCCCCACCAAGATCCTCTCAGCCATCCGCACATTCTGCCCTAAGCTATGCTGGATCGGGGACCCCAGAGACCGTGTCAGCCTACCAACCAGTAGCAGCCCAAGGGGTGGCGCTCAGAGTGTCACCACCCTACCCTCCTAACCCCCTCGCGCCAGAACCAGTATATACGGGCCCTAAACCCACTATACCCAAGTTCATCCACCCTGATCCTAGAGAATATGCAAGGCTCTGCATAGACAACGTACTACCACCCAGCGCTACGGAGCTCTTTAAGTACCAGGTCCTGATCGACCACCTGAAACTGGAGGAGGCTAAACTTATAGCCGACACCTATCTCATCTCGCCTACCCCCTATACTGACACTATGACTGCTCTCCATGACAAATTCGGCCAACCTCATTAGCTCGCCCTATGGAGAATAGCCAGTGTCCTAGAATTACACATCTTAGAGGACGCCTCTGAGCAAGCCTACGGAGCTGTAGCTAAAATGAGGACTGAGGACTGTGAGGGCCAGATCCACTTATCCTTCATCCTTGCCCGTTCTCGGGTAGCCCCCAGGCGTTTGCATTCCATCCCCCGGCTGGAACTGTGCGCAGCACTTGTGGCGGCACAGCTAGCCCGTGTCCTACAGAAGGAACTCACCTTGGTTGTGGTTCACATGGTTCTGTGGTCTGACTCTACGACTGTGCTCACCTGGCGGCACTCCCAGTCTTGCCGCTTTAAGGTGTTTGTGGGAGCTAGGGTCGCAGAGATCCAGGAGCTCAAGATCAAGGGCCCCCGTTCCTTCTCCAGAGCTTGGACACATGGCCAGAGAGACCTGGTGAAGAGCCATCTGAGGAGGAGTCTGAGATCTGGAGAACCACATTCTGTGGAGTCACCTCACCAGTTGCCAGTGGTTCAGTCGACGGAACTTATAAGACCTGGAATGAGCTTGTGGATGCGACCGTTCAGGAAGTTTATGGGTGGGCGGCCTACTCAGACGAGCTGAAGGTTTGGACGAATCCACTTTGCATCCTCTGGCCCTGGATGCCTCCCCTGCTGCTACACGCCTGCTCATACAGAGGTATGATATTGACCTGCATCATTCCGGCCCAGAACGTGTCTTTGCCGAGCTAAGGCTATCTTTCTGGATTCTTCTTGGGCGGGAGGCCATCCGCAAATACCAGCGTGTGTGCGCTGGAGAGCACAGCCCTCCATCCCCAGAATGGCTGACCTTCCCCCTGCCCGTCTGCGGCTCTACAAGGCGGTCTTCTATTCTACGGGGATGGATTGCTTCGGCCCCATGCTCTTGAAGGCAGGCAGGCACCAGGAGAAACGGTGGGGCATAATCTTCAAGTGCATGACGACTACGGCTGTGCACTCAGACCTCCTCCGCAGAATCGAGGCGGATGCCTTCCTGATGGCTCTGAGGAGGTTCATAGCCAGAAGAGGAATTACTGCGGAGCTGTGGTCAGACCAAGGGACCAATTTCAGGGGCGACGAATGGGAGCTAAGAGAAGCCTTTGCCGCAATGTCTCCGACCTTAAAGAGCCAACTCGCCCGGCTAAGGATTAAGTTCCACTTCAACCCCCCCGGCTGCTCCACACTTTGGGGCAGTATGGGAATGGGAGATCCGGTCCGTCAACGCAGCACTGTATACCTGTGTAGGAGCTCAACCTGTACCTGAGGATGTCCTCCTTACTGTACTACTGGAGGTCGAGGCCATCGTTAATTCACGACCGATAGGCTATGTGTCTGCTGATTTTGCGGACATAGAACCTGTCACGCCTAATAGTCTGCTTATGGGGCAGCCGATGCTGGAGGCACTCACAAATCCTCACGGATCAGTTTTGGTCCAGATTCCTCCGGGAATGCGTCCGCCTTCAAAGAATTAGCCCTCTTCCTTCTGCCTCTCTCTGCAATAATGGTTGTATAATCCTCCACATGCTGTCACCTCAATGACCTGGTCTTTCGCACCACCACAGACAAGACATCATTTTATCTAAAGCATTTTACAAATAATTACACAAATAGCCCACTAGGCTATAAACCCAGTCAACAGCAATTTCAAATAATACATTTATTGCTGATCAACTGCAACTAACAACAAAGAAGCAAAATGCTTCCACACCTGTAATGTTAATATGTTAACATTGATAAACAATGCCTAAATGCTTAAATTTAGTTTATTGGTGCAACGAAGTCCCGCCCCTCTCCCTCCGTAACTGATTGATCAAGACGTGTTTTAACAGGTGTTAATGCTGCATATGTGAAAGTAAAGTATTAAAGACTTATAAGGCTCCAGGGGGAGCTGTGTGATGTGTGATAAGTTTGAGGCTTGCAGCACGAGTCGAGTTGCATTAAGGGTAATGTAGGCGCCAGGTTTTCACAAGCAAGAAGAATAAAGAATAAAAAGACGTTTTTTAACTGTTCATTGTGAATCAAATCAAAGTGATTAGCTCACAAAGTGGTTAAATCAGTCCTCCTATAGAGGGTCATTTTCATCAGGCTTTTTGAAATGCTAAAATGTGTCCACCTAAATGGTTACGGTGAGGCAAATACTTCTGCATGGTTAAAGTTAGGGAAAGGCATCAGGATTTATTTTGTCTGGTGGTTAGTGGGTTTCGGGGACAGACGATGTTATAAAATGTGCTATCTAGCAGATGAAGATAGACTAAAAACTAAATGATGATGTGATGCTACAGGAGCAGCAACATACAAATACCCCTCAGTTAAGACACTTGATCTCGAGAGAGGCTCCACATCCAATGAAAAAGCAGGAACTTATTTTAACCACTGGAGGGCAAAATGAGTCAGGTATAGATAGCTAAAATATAAACGTGTTGAAATGTCCGCTTAACATTGTATCTCATAACAAAATAGTATCAAATACCAGTTTACAACTCATTAAAGTGTAGTATTAAATAAATCACCTTTAATCGTGTATGGAAGATTGCCCAGTTATGTAATATATCCTCTATATTTACGTGAAAATGGAAAAGTGAATGTCATATATAACATTTGATTTTCTGACAATGCCTTGTTTTTCATACCACATTATGTGCACCTTTTTGGAATGAATCAGTTGTGCTGCTTTAAAGCTCAGTATGGTTTATCACCCAATCAAATAAAAATACAGTAAGACGTGAAAGGCTAATGTAGCTAAAATACAATTTATTCCTGCTTTAAATTCACAATTATTACAATATTTAGTACATAATAATAATAATAAGTACAGTTTTCACACTTGCATTGTGCACTATAATGAAATGTAATGGAGTGTTTTACATCAAGGCATCAGCCACAGTTGCTTTTTTGTTAGTGCAGATGTACAGTATGATACTTCCAGTGGAGTCACAGGCCAAGACAGAGAAAAAAACATTCTCATTCCTCTTAGCAAATTAAAATATCTTCTCAGTCACCTTTCCATGATGACAATGACACCAATGCTAGTTATTTATACAGACTCACAATGAATACTGACAACTTTCTTGTGGTAGTCCAATAGCAAGAGATCAGTCAATGTTTGTAAAGAATATATGCTCTCGTTTCCAAGTGTTGTAGGCAGATGATGATGCAGTTTTGTCACTCAAAGGAGGCACTTGGTCCTAGAGAGCCAAACAGAGGAGAGACAACAAACAAAATGTTCAACTTTGTGTTGTGTGCCACTGACATTTCTAAAAAATAAAAATAGTTTTTGAATGCTTGAAAAGAATGTGCGGCATTTGGCTTTATTTCAGAGATGGACAGAAGAGAGCAAATGAGATATGGGTAGAAAGACATGGTGCTCAAAGTTCCTTAGTTGCAGTAGACCTTCTGGGCCACCAGGCTGCCTCACAACCAACATGTTTTTTTAGAATGTATACACACTGAAGTGGTCACATAAAAAAAGTGAACAGTCAGTAACTTGTAAACATCCCTACTTAACGTGACATATTTGATCATTATATCTAATGTCTGGAAATTTCAAATGTAGGTGGTTTTAAAGTAACCTGATGAACAACAGTAATACATAACCATACAAAAGTCTGTACACTTGGACAATATATGGTGCTTTAGCTCAGTTGATTGACAGTTCACAGCAGTAAAAGTGTGAGCCTGCCAATTTCCACGTGGCCATATTTTTGTTAAAATATTTGACACTATTATAGTGAGAAAATATTCTAGTAAGAAGCCTTTCTACTAAGTGTACTAACAAATTTTCAGCTTGGTTTCAAAACACAATGGTTTTACACCCTTTTGTACTTGTACTTTGTCTACAGTAAAAGCTTCAACGAGTCCAGCAAAAGTACTGATGTGACAGTATGGAGTGCTAACATACCTTGCATCTGCTCTTGTGCTCACAGAGGGCCACGCCGCTTCCGCCTGCCAAACGCCTGGGCACCCACGTTGGTGGGAACGAAGTTGCTGTGTCCCAGTCCTCCTGACCGACTCAGGAAGTCAGCCAAACGGTGGGTTACACAGGTGGCTGTGTTGCATGCTCGCTTCTGTGCAGTTGCATTACTTGTGAGAATGGAAAATAGTAGATAGTGATTGCAGTTTATTGTGATACTCAAGATCAGATCAGACTACATCTACATGACAGGCTTTGAACAATATTGTCTAGCATCAACAACAACAAATGAAACACAGTGGAAATTTGTAGAGTGAAGTATTCCAGAACTGTGTGTGCATTATGATCATGCTTACCCTTTAATCCTTTCAGTTTTTTTTTTCAATGAGTAATGTATGTTTTCAATGTTAAATAAATTAAAAACAGCTTTCATGTAAAATATGAATTTATTGTAAGGGAAACATAGTTACCATGAAGAGAAAAAATATTTTACATTAGAAAGATTTTTAGCTGTTTTTATATCTGATTGCATTGTAGAGAACTGCCTAAGTACCACAATTGTTGTAGCTGATTCCAAGTTTTCATGTCAAAATCTAATGTTCGCCAGGGGAAAATCAAAGCAAGGACTCAAGGAAGTTAGTCAGAAAATAGGATTCACATGCATCAGCAGTCTTGTGAATGGATATAGCTGGATGAACATACAAAAGTTAACTCAGGCAGACAGATGAATAAATGGGCTAAAAACTGAGAGTTTCTAATTGTATGAGTTGCCGTAGTTTTCATATTGCTCAGATAGACTTCGTTTCTTGCCAGGTGTCCCTGCTCCCACGTTGGTGCGGGGATATGTTTGTAGTTTGTGAATATCCTGGGAGAGTTTGCCCAGCACACAAGTGCTTAAGCCAGTGCAGCGCTTAGACATGGGTCTATCCAAGCTGTTAGAGACAGAGACAAACATGCAGAAACAGGCTTACAGTAACTTTGGCGTGCAGATAAATATTAATAATAACATGCATGATGTTTTTTCTAAAATGTCATGCGTTTACCAAAAAAGCTATGTAAAATGAACATTTCAAATGCATGCTGACAGATCCAACAAGCATATGAAGATATCTCATTAAACTAAATATTGTAGTCAAACTGTCATGCTATTCTTCAGTTTCATTTCTGTACTTCTATCATGCATGTTCTTTGATATCATGCTTTCAGTTTTCTGACAAATGACACACTCTTGCAGGCACATCATTTAATAAGAATAAATGGATGAATGAATGAATAACTGCAGTCCATGCATTAAGGGATTATGACAGATAGTAGATTTACATGAATTTCACTATATACCTTGATAATTAATAAACACCAAACTTGGAGCTGTTGGGCTTATAAACAAACGTGTGTTATATTTTGCATAACTGATGGTAGTATAGATAGATAAAATCATCATTATTATTATGGTTACTTATGCCTAAAAATATCAAATGCCATACCTGTTTCCATCAGCTGTTTGGTGGTCTTGCTCATCTGAAGTTATCTGCATGAACTCCTTGATAGCTCTGAGTAATTGTTGCGCATCATCATTTGATAGTGTGACTTCATCTGACATGGACTCCTTACTGGTTCTGAAAACATTCATATTCAATCAGATTGAGCTCTCTGATTCTACAAAGACAAGTGTAACAGATAAATGCAACAGTTAGGGATACGAGGCAAACTTAAAACAATCTGATGTAATTTACCCTTTTAAAATCCAACAGGAAGTTAAATTACATATTTACAATCTATAAGGACATTGTGTTGAGGCTGGTGCTGAAGGTATCAGCATGCAAAATGATCTTTGGGACTATGAGAAAAATATTTAAAAACATAGAATATATACAAATACATATTTATAATGGTAAACAAAAAAATGTGTGCTGAAATAATATAAAACAGATAAAAAATGTCAGACAGAATTATAATTTTTTTCTTTCAAGGAAAAAATATATTTTATACTTTTAAGAATAATGCCAGCGCTCTCACCTGGACGGAGCTGCCTGTACATACATCTGACAAATGATCAGCGCAAAGGCAAGAAGAAGAGTCCACAGTTTCCGCATTATCATGATTCCCTGTAGGAAAAGCAATACAAATTGTTGCAAGGTAAAATTTCTAAATGCATTTTGTGTGACCTGTGTCCACAACATTTTATGTCATTAAACACATTTTTTTGTGTGTATGGACTTTCTCATCTAATGCATGCATTCACAGCTATATGAATCCTCTGTCTCTGTCTCTTTTATGCTCCCTTGCTGTTAGAGCTGCTGAACTTGCAGAGGCAGATAGAAGAGTTATTGGTCATATACTGACACTGGAACCTTTGCTGCAAGCCTATCTCCCTTCTGTTAGCAACCAGTGTCCAACAGTATAACTCAACTCAATTCAAAAACCAGATAATCATAACTGATATTTAACACTGACAGCAAAAATTTTAAATAAATCAGCAGTATTTTATCTATACTCACCTTAAGATAATAGATCTTCTGGTAATGAAGAATTAAATGATAGACTCACTGGTAAATCTGCTGAACACTCCCCACAGTACAGGGTTTTATATATGTTCCCCATGGGTTTCGGTATTAACTGAGGGAGGACTTGATCATAGTCTATTGGCCAGTCAAATGTTTTACCTCAAACCGCTAGCCAATCAAAAGCCCAGAAGCCACTTACAGCAAGCCAATAAAAGGGATTGTAAACAAATTACATTAATGTATGTTAATACATGTGTTTAACTTACAAATAGGTAGCAGGAATCTGGATCAGTTCGCTGCATGATTTGCTTCACTAAAAGTTGCTAAATAACACAAAACTACAGCCTAAAAAAACTCAGTACTGAATCAACACTACTTTGACACAGTCTAAACAAGTATGTTCATTAATTTGTCATCCAACAGCCAAATAATTGAAGGGCCCATCTGCTCCCTCACATGTTTCAATATGATATTTCCCCATTAGACACAGCTAGACAATTTAAAAGTGTGTTGGTAAATAAGTTGTTATCAGATCCTACGTCTCTGCAACAAGTTCTATATGTGACTTAACTTAGAGAATAGTTTTGATCCTGCTCATTTTCATAATTTCTTACATGGACAGACTACAGCTTCCCACAGAATTCAGTAGTGTCCATCTGGATTCTGCAAGCTAATTACTGGGCTGTTGGTCTCTGGCCATCTTCTAATTCCCTTTATGTAACAATATTGGATAATGTATAATAAAGCATCCTGTCTCACAGTTAGTTTTTGCGTCACAAGGAAACTCATTAGTGTGGATGAGCCCTTTAGTACTATTGAGCAGACCTGCAGGCTCTGTACCAGAGCCACTGAATTAGTCTCCAAAAGCTTCACATAATATCAGAAACTACTCTTGAAGGACTCTGAATATTAGAGCAGAATATTCCAACCACACACACACACACACACACACAATGATTCATGTTAATTATCCTTATGTAATTTGAGTATCTTGCCAAGAAATGTTAAGTTTATATATTTATATGTTAGGTAACTGCTCAGCTCCAGGTTCTCATGCAATGTCAGCCCAAAGAGCAATTGTGTCAACAATCATATGTATATTACGAAGATGTTTGATGCCAGTGGTCAGACAATCTTGCTGTTCAAATTCTCCAAAATAATTGTAAATAGTGAAGCTAAGAGTCAAGCGAAGCATCTCTCTAACTCAGATTGGAAGGAGTTATCTTCCTCCATGTCAAGTGCCACATTTAACAAGTCAAGATCCACCTTATAGTCTGTGTAAACGTAAGTACTCTCCACACAGTTTGGCAAGCTGCTCCCAGGCTTTGATTCACCCCTTTCTGCTCTGACCAGGGGACATCAGCTGAGGCAGAGAATTTGCATTCCAAGGGGAAAAGTGTATTGTCAAGAATGCAATTAGCTCACACTGTTAACATTCCCTAATGTTTGGCATGAATTGGCCTGGAAAATTAATTACAACACAGGAGAGCATTCATGACAGAGAGGGCAGCATTATGCTCACTGCCGTGCTCATCAGTGACAGTCTCAGCTGAGTCAGTGTGAATGTGTCTTCATCCCAAAAAGAGGCAGCACCATTCTTGGCTGGGACTCTGTTAAAAAGACCCAAAGCAAATTTCCTTCAAAGCTCTCTCATATATGGACTGTTTGCATTTTTTAAATACACAGCAGGAGTTGACAATCAGTTGGAATGACCCCACAGAGCAGTAATATTAAAGTTAGCACATGAATGTTTGAGTGTATAAATGGATCATTAGTTATTTGTGAAATGTACATCAATCATCTGCTCGTTTTCTTTTCCCATTTTGAGCATCCTTGCTCATGTTGAATCTAAAAAAGCAAGCTAAGCAACGGATATTAGCACCTGCAGAAGGGACCTTGAATGTGTCTTGACATTATAAGCAATTACTAGGTCAGCTGGAAATAAAAAAAATTGCTCCTTCTCCAAGATTATCGACAGAGCCTTGGTAAATTAAGAAGGGGAACAAAGAGAATTTGTATTCAAAGAGAAAGTCTTGTTTTTTTGTGAAACTTAGAGTAAAGAAGCAGTCTAAGCAGACAGAGTGCAAGTGCAGTTTCACACAAAAATAATACCAAAAATCGTGCACCGTGCTACCCGATCTGCATGAATACCTCAGCTTGACCACTTAACTCACCTCAGCACAAGCAGATTCATTTGCACTATTGTCAGCTTTTGACATGACATCACTTGCCAGGTTGTCAGTGAGAATCGCATCTTTTTCACTACATCAGGACACGAGTTTAAAATCATCCAATCCTCACCTGACAGTAGTAGTGGTTCATAGATGCCCTTTAATTTGCCCAAAATACAAGCAAACAGTCATTCAAAGAGGGACTTTTGGCGAGAGTGGATACCATGTTCCCACAGACTCCTGGGTTGAGATCTAGCCCAGGTTTTTGGTCACAGATCATCTGAATCTTCTCTTTAATGTTCACCACGAAACACAGTGAAAGATCCCCTTCAAATAATTAAGTTAAGTTAAAAACAGCCAACACACAGAACCATCAACAGGACACTGGAAGGTACATAAAGTACAATGTGGGGCCACATCATCGGTGTGTGTATGTTCATAGACACAAAGTAGGATGTAGGATGGCAGTTTTGGGGACGAATAATTTCGTATTATCGACAATACAGGGCAATGATGAGAACAAAGAGGCAATGTCATGAAACTGTGTGAAAAAATATGCAAAGTGCCTGAAAACAGTTTACAGACTGGTTTCTGCACCTCCAGAAAGAACCTCAAATTACCATTGAGGCTCGTGGAAATGTAAACATGAAGTAAAGTATCCATTAGCAAAAGGAGTTACACCTGCTGCTTTCCAATAGAAACCTAACCAAAGCTTACCTAATATTTAAACACCTGGCCAGTAGTTGCAGAAGGATTACAAGACCTCTTCATGTTCCTGCCACTGTCATTATGTTGTTAAGAAAGAGAGGTTCTGGACAGTGTTAGTAATCCCAGGGAAGGCTGGTAATTAGATTTTGATAATTCCAGTCATCCGGATGGTAAATAATTTACCGTACAACCACAGTAGTCAAGGGATCGAACATGCCACACATGCCCCACAGGAAGAACACTCTTCAAATGGCCTTATAATGTAAACACTGATGTTGTTCTACCACACAAACAGTGACTGCATTAAATCCCACACATTGGTCAGAACAGGGATAAAATTACCCAAGCATAGGGTTGGGCAATATGGCAAAATACTGCATACCATTTGGCAATACAAATTAGTTTATGACATTTATATGGTGGTAGCTATTCCTTTATTTTGTTTGGTAGTATTAGGCAATTGTAGATAACGTTGCAAGAAAATAAAAATATTTAAAATGATTACTAATATGATTTTTGTATCAATGTGATGACATACGTTATTTTTTAAGAAATTTAATTTATATAATATATCCTGACTTCTAGTCCCTATTACGGGTCAAGCTCCATCCATCAGTCCTTCCATTTTCTGCTGCTTAACTGGGGCCACGTCATGGTAGCAGCAAGCTAAGCAAGGTAGTCCAGACGTCCCTCTCCCCAGCAATGATTTCCAGCTCCTTGGGGATTCATTTATAATATAAAATAATATATTATATCTCCAGCATGTTCTGGGTCAAGCCTGGGGTCTCCTGCCAGTTGGACATGCCTGGAAAACCTTCAAAGGAAGGCGTCCAGGAGGCATCCTGATCAAATGCCCCAAACCACCTCAATTGGCTCCTTTCGATGCAAAGGAGCAGCGGCTCTACTCCATGATGACATTATCAAGGTTATTCTTCAAACTTTGGAAAGCTCCATCCAGAATCACAGAAAACATTTTACAACAAGCTAAGTACTCTTCATGTAAAATTGGTGGAGTGTCCCTTTAATATATACATATGCATATATCAATAATATTGCCTCCTACCCCAGGACATAAGAACACACTCAAAATAAAATAAAAGTAATGTCATAAGACTATTTCAACTGGGACAAATAATCTCATTAACATTTCTGGGATAATTTTTCTCCTTCCAGATTCAATGTTTACTGCCTTGTCACTCCCCATGTTACACCTGCATATCCGTAAAAGCTTTCTCTTGTTGATTTCCATATCAAATGTTAAATATTTTTAAACACTTATTTTAACTAATCTAGTAATAGCAGTCGTAATTATGTCAAACATTTTTGGTCCACGTTAACCCTGTGGACACACTTGTCACTGGTGTTTGGATTAACCGAACCACTAACGAGATAATGAAACAGTGAGAACATGTTTATTTGATTACATTTGACAGATGTGTTTAATGTTTCCACAATAGCATTTGAGCCTGGGGAACTGGAAGGAAGTAAAGAAGTAATTTACAAGAATGTCCTCATTAGGTAGCCCTAACAAATCTGAATGATTGGGAGAGGTCTGTAGAGGCCATTTGAGACATCTGAGGGGGGGAAAAAAGCTTACCAGCTGCCTCAGCAGGAAGGAACGGCTGAATAAACAACTTCATGTCTAATGAGGAGCCAGTCATGATGAACTGATCACACAGCAAAGTGGGGAGCATGGTTTTACAAAAGTGCAAATTCTTTATAGTTTAAAACCCTATTAATGAGATGATAATATTCAACCTCTGTAGGCTCTATTTATTCTCCACTTTCATCTACAGACCATAGGAAAACGGTGTAGTCAATAAATAATAATAATAATAATAGTATAGTGCTGTTTGTGAGTGACAGGGATTATTTAAATTATTTTGGTAAATGGTTTGTCTAGAAAACAAATCATCTTATATGTGCATTAAAGATCGATACCCATTTTCAGAATATGCACGCACAGCCCTGTGCTGTCTAGACGAGTTCAGGTTTTAACCTGGAATGTGGTGCATTCCTTAACCTTTAACTTCTAAATGTAGCATGACCTAACCTTTAACATGTTGAGATAAAGGAACCTGCAGCAGCTTACTGGGGCAAAGTTTATTTGCTTAAAAACACAACAGGGTAACACAAAAATGTGCTTAACACAGACTTTTCAATTACCTCGGTGAATTTAATTTTGACACACAAAAGGGCTCTGTTTTTTTTTTTTTGTAAAACTAATTGGAATTTAAAAATGTTAAATCATTGCAGTTTATTCATTCCGTTCATAGATTTCTGTGAGTACATTTTAAGATATTGTGGTTGAAAATGTGTGTATTTCACTCGGATTGGAAAAAATCCCATTTACATAAGACGTTGAAACTGATTCAATTCTATTTTAGAACTGATTATTTTATTTTAATTCTTCTAGTTCAAATTCTATTTAAACTTACAATACAATACATTATGTAAAATATAAAAATGTAAATTATGTCGTTTTACTCTGTTAATTTCTTGGCATTAAAAATCATTCTTTGAAATATCCCATCACCTTTGAGAGCACTGTAGGCTTAGTTGGTCTGCTGTCAGATGTTTCTTTACAGCAGGATGATGGTATTATCTCCGAGTATACGTACATTATACAGTACAATGTGACACGCCACTGGACAGGCTTCTCAAGCCTCTCCATGCAGGAGCAGGGTGGGTGGAGTCAGGTTATCAGGGAGGCTCTGTTCATCTGTGCAGTGACCCCAGATGATATTTGGCTCACTTCTGCCATGACTGCACTATAGACACTATAGCTGGAAATAGTCATTTCCACCCTTTTGTATATGGTTTGTTTACTTTGGTTATCTTTTACTTCTTTTCTCTTCCTGTTAGGCAAGAAAAATACATTTTATGTAACAACTAATGAATAGCCTGTAACTGTTAATTAGCTATCTCACTGACCTTCCAAGAAGTCGTTGTTTTTTCTCCCTTTTCCCTTTCATTCAAAGTTCTGAAAATTAGCTTTGATTGCCAATTGACATTTTATTTAGTCAAGGACATCATGCTTAGGTCTGCTCACCAGAAATGTAGTTTAACTTAATGCAATATAATATACTGAACACTTAAAAAGTGGTATGTATACCCAAGAGTTGCCTAAACTAGCAATATTCAGTATTTAGCATAATTGTGAATAACCAAAAACCTGTGTCAAGAACCTATCCGTAAGGATAGCCAGCTAGGCTATCTAAAGTACACTCTGAGTCCAAAAGTTCTTACTTTTGGACTCAGAGTGTACTGTTTGGCTTTATAAACAGATTTACATAATGTTGTTTCCTTGTCATTTTAGTGTATTTGTTATAAGGACTGACAGATGTATTAATCAGAATTATTGTGCATATAATCTACATTATATTAATTTCATCCAGTAAAACCAAGTGATCTTGATTGCTCACATCATAAATTACATATATTTTAAGTAAGCATTAGCGTATACATTTTCATTGCATGTATGTGCTTTTGCTTAAACAGTTTAACCTCACATTAGAGTTCTCTAATATATTTAGCTAATTCTTTTTTCAACTCGGATGTGTTGCAGCATATTCCATGTACTAGGAAAGATGCTTCCAAACTGTGTTTATGTTTGTGAAATGTTTCCTTGGAAGGATGGTTGGCTCATGTGCCCACAAGTTCAATCCACCCCAGTTTCCCACTGTAATGTGATACATTGACTTACACAATTATCTGATGTTAATTACTGCGTATCTTTCAAAGCATTTGACAACTGTAATGCGTCTGCATTTTTACAACTTTGATTACGGGGTTGATGTACTGCAGAGTAAGTTTGTGAGTTTTGTACTGCCCCCTCTGTAGATGAATTAAAACCAGCCAAAAACCCAACCAAATAAACACCAAAATGATCCGGGTTATTGATCAAGAGCTGAACAAAGTTCACCGACAGTTGACTCTGGCTTTCTGGCCAATCTTAGCCTTAGAGGCGGGGGATAGAAAAAGTGCAAGATGATACATATGTGCTCCAGTTCCTCTGAGGAGAAGTCGAAGTCAGCAGAGCAAGTTAAGCAGGCAAGAGAAATCTTTTTAAAAAATGGTTTCAATTAAATCGCCGTCTCTGGTGCCGGTGTCCTGCGCACAGGTTCTGCTCGGTGTGGGCTGCTTGGCTGTCGCCCTTCTCGCTTTGCTGCTGGCTCGCCAGCTCCTCAAGCAGAGACGACCCCCGGGCTTCCCTCCTGGTCCATCTCCCATCCCTGTGATAGGGAACATTCTGTCTCTAGCCACCGAGCCGCACGTCTTTCTCAAGAAGCAGAGTGAAGTACATGGAAAGGTAATGACTCGGACTCTGCCCAAAGTGCATTTTACGACTGCAAAGCTTTTTATCTGAGTGCTCTGCAAACTGTGCAGTGCATGAACCTACACAAGAGGTTTCCGATTTGCATTACGCTCACGTGCACACGCGCGCGCGCGCACACACACACACACATTGGGAAACGAACAAAAGAGACTCGCCATAACATTTGGCAGTCTGTAGCTTTTGCTTGGAGGAGAATAACTGGCAAATCAGAGGCTCCCAAATACGAAAGTGTCCTCCCCCCAAAGTACATTTGATATAAGGACACATACTTCCTTTTTTCTCACACAGGCTTTTTAAACTTAAACATACTTTTGGTGCACAGCTGGATAGTTCTGCAGATGGAGAGATAGGGCTAAAAAGAAGTTCAGAATCTGTTTCATTCACCCTCTGTCCTGTTAAATAGGGAAGATAAACTCATCCTCATCAAGCAAAATGTTGCAACATGCCTGCAATTGTGGTAGAAATCTCACATTCTTTGACAAAGGCTTAACTTGCATAGACAGATATGTGTGCAAAGAACAAAAGGAGTACAGTACTCATGTTGCAATGTGTACCTTTCAGATTTTCAGTCTTGACCTGGGAGGCATCTTAACTGTGGTATTAAATGGATATGACTGTGTAAGGGAATGCCTTTACCATCAGAGCGAGGTGTTTGCTGATCGCCCATCACTGCCTTTATTCAAGAAAATGACCAAAATGGGTGGTAAGATTCTGTGATAAGATTGCAATGTATACCATTTGTCAAGCATCAGTATCTGAATGAGATTGCAGTTGAAATGATAAATGATCAAACGTATTTCTTTCTCCACCACCCAAAGGGCTTCTCAATTGTAAATATGGCAAAGGCTGGATTGAACACCGCAAACTGGCATGCAACTCTTTCCGTTACTTCGGCAGTGGCCAGAGACTATTTGAGAGGAAGATCTCAGAGGAGTGCATGTTCTTTGTTGATGCCATTGATGAACACAAGGGGAAACCCTTCAACCCCAAACACCTAGTGACCAATGCCGTGTCCAACATTACCAACCTGATCATTTTTGGGCAGCGTTTTACTTACGACGACCGCAACTTCCAGCACATGATTGAGATATTCAGTGAGAACGTGGAGCTAGCAGTGAGCGGCTGGGCCCTCCTCTACAATGCCTTCCCTTGGATTGAGTATGTGCCCTTTGGAAAACACCAGAAGCTGTTCCGCAATGCTGCTGAGGTGTATGACTTCTTACTGGAGGTTATAAACGTTTTTTCACAGGGCAGGGTACCACATGTACCTCGCCATTATGTTGATGCCTATTTGGATGAGTTGGAGCAGAATACTGGAGACCCCAGTTCTTCTTTTTCCTATGAGAACCTCATTTATTCAGTGGGTGAGCTCATTATAGCTGGCACAGAGACCACGACTAACACCCTGCGCTGGGCCATGCTGTACATGGCCCTGTATCCCAACATACAAGGTTAGTTATAGTAGAAGCATCATCCCAGAATGGGAACATTTGACTTATAATGTGACCGTGAGAGATGTTTAATGCACATCTGTTTGTAGACTGTTTGCTTTAAATTGAATGGTTATGTAATGTTGCGCATGAATAAATGCCTGATAGTGTCTGTGTTTTCCTTCAAAGAGCGGGTCCACAAGGAGATCGACAGCGTGCTGGTCAATGGGAGGGCACCCACTTTAGAGGACAAACAGAAGATGCCCTATGTGGAGGCTGTCCTGCACGAGGTCCTTCGCTTCTGCAACATTGTCCCACTTGGTATTTTCCGTGCCACCTCCCAGGATGCAAAGGTCAACGGCTACACAATTCCCAAAGGCACCATGGTGATCACAAACCTCTACTCAGTGCACTTTGATGAGAAGTACTGGAACGATCCAGGTGTTTTCTCACCACAGAGGTTTCTGGACAGCAATGGCAACTTTGTGAGGCGTGATGGCTTCCTGCCATTCTCCATGGGTTAGTCTCTTTATGTTTCACCTAAATTCCAACACTCCTGATATTAATTATTGTGGCTCTAGTAATTAACGAGACAGTCAACAACCAGTGGCTATTTCGTTTTACAACAAATTGATTTCATGAACCACATAAGAAATCTAGAGACTCTAGGATTTAGGTTCGTAAACCTTATTTCCACTGCATGGTACTGCTCGACTCAACCCACTTTTGTTACCAAGTACTTTTCTCAATTTTGCTTTTCTTAGCTGATTGTTATAGCGATGCTGCGGGAAACTGCAGTGACATCATCTTCAACGCGACACAAACACACACTTTCGCTGGAACCAAATAGAGGATTGGAACCAAATTGATGGTAGCTTGGCTATTTAAAAATGGTGGGATGATTCTCTCTTACCAATCAATGGTCTGCAGTGTTGCAGTGTGTACTCCACCTTTTAGTATCAGTCCAGTTAGCTTGGAAATTTTGACAAAGTTTATACCAAAAAAAGTACCAGGTATCAGGTACTGTCCACAACTTTTGCCAATGGAAAACCAAAAAAGAACGGATCCAAGTGAGTCGAATCAAGGCGTGCCACACTATGCAGTGGAAATGAAGCATTAGATCAGTGAAACTGGCAGGTAATTACAGTATGTTCATGGTCAGCGCTGATCCCAGAATCAGATGCTTCCAAATCATCAGCAAACACATAAAACTCAAGCAACACACATGGATGTGCACATCAGCAGCAATGAGGTCTTATTTACACTAATGACTTATTTCTCCTCAGTACAAACTTCAACCCTTAAATGAAATAGAAAAATTATACTGCATGTTTCATACTGAAATCACACTTTCATTAACTCCAAACCAACCTTTGCAATATAAGAAGAAATATGTAAAAAGGCCCTTATGTTGAGAACAGAGCAATAACATTTTCATGTTCCTACACTCCATTTTTATCACAGTTCATTGGCCATATCAGTCATAGAATCCATAAATCCCCCAATTTGAAACAAATGTGTTTTTCTTTTACATCTCCCGGACCCACAATCCTCAATTAAAACAGATTTTCTCCTCTGTAGGGTTTGTGTTTCCCAATATCTTTGCTTGTATTTCTGAGGAATAAATTGGCCAGATGTTGCGCCTGTCTGTGTGTGAGAGAGTCTAAATCAAAGAATTTTCTTTTCTCAGGAAGGCGCAACTGCCTTGGCGAACAGCTGGCCAGGATGGAGATGTTCCTCTTTTTCACCACTTTATTGCAGAGGTTTCATCTTCAGTTTCCTCCAGGAACCGTTCCCACTGTCACTCCCAAACTGGGCATGACCTTACAGCCGAAACCTTACTCCATCTGTGCTGTCCGCAGGCAGCAGAAAAGTCTCTGCTCTGGAGACACTCCTTATCACAAGTAGGCAAGCGGCATTTATTACAGCTTGTTCAACTGTTCAAGTCAGAATTGTATAATTTTGCACAGCAATGCAACCACATGATACAGGTGTATAAAACTGTATCACTTTGGATTGTAGTGTCCAGTTCAGGTGCATTACAGTTTTTCCAAAGGACTTAAAAATAGCTCTTTACATATAGACATGTGATCCAGTTTATCCAATTACTATCGAATTCATTTACTGAGCAATATGCATGTTTGCACAATACTTTTAAGTAGCAGTGGAGGCGAATGAATTTATGCTAAAAGGACATGCTGTGAACATGTGTCAACAAGTGTCCTACTAATTTAGTTCTCTGTAGTTCAGAGGTTCTCTGAGCCCAGACCGAAATGTATATGAACCTTGGTGCTGTAGTGATGGGTTAATTATCTGTCAATGATTGATAGTAAGTACACCTATGATGGTTCATAGCCCTGCCTTCTCAGGACAGCTTCAGGTCAGACAAATGACACCACCTGATCATTTGTACGTGTACGGGGCGAAATGGGGCATACTTTCCAAGAAAGTTCTTTAAACTGTTGGAGCTGGACATGGGCCAAGATTTACGTCATCTGGACCGACTCTGACCCCTTCTCCAGGGATAGCACTCTGTGGAAAATCTGTCTCTTAGAAGGCAAATGCAACCGTGGTGGATTTCTAGAAACTGACTATGCAACACTGGTTTCTGCTAAGTGGTGCTTATCAGTACTAACAAAGTACTCCATTTATGTTTGAGGTTAATGTTTGTTTGTCCTTTTTTTTCAATACTGATGGTATGATGTTTTTTTGAGTATTCATAAAGTCTTTCTTAAGATATTGAAAAGTCACCCTGTCTTCTTTTTGCTACTGTTAAATTGCTAGAACCCAGAAAGATCTCATATATATTACTTATGTGTTATACCAAATATTAAGATCCCATCCTATTGATTATGTGTCAAGTTCTGAGTTTACCTCTCCCCCCCCTTGACAATTCAATACAGTACGTGCTGTATATATAGTAATTAATGGTACAGTGAGCACAGTATTTTCTGTCCCTTTTAGCAAACATAAAACTCAATCCGGCATATAATGATTAGATCTTTTTTTGTCCACTTGGGGGCAAACACAAACACACTGACATAGGATCACCTTGATATGGCCCTCTTGTTAACAAAGAATGGCTTATTCACAAATAGGGCAAACACAGAAACATTGGCATCAATTTGGAGTCGTGTTTAAAGCAGTCAGGTTCAATATTCACTCTCTGTATAGCTCTGTTTTCACCCTCTACCAACTCTAGCTCTGGAATTATCGGTCTCTTTAGAACTATTCGGTCTCAGCCAAAAACAATACTGAAAGATGCTAAAGTGCTGAGGGGAACTGTAGAGTCGTGGGAAAATTCTCTGTGGGTTCATTCATTACGGTGAGCATTACACATATCGATTTGATCCTTTGTTCCTATAAATATATATTTATAATGGCAGCTTTTAAGGCACACCAACACAGGTGTTTTCAATTACAATGGCTGATTAGACTCTGCTCAGGTTGAAGTTGGGTGGACTTATGCAGGATATCATGCCCTAGTAGATTAGGGGGCAAGATGCCCCACCTTAACAAGTGTGATATAACTAAGGACGAGGAAGATGTCAATCAAGCATTTTGTACACACCCACACTTTACAGTCTAATGAGGCTTATAAGTGAGAACACCTGTGTGGGTCTTTAAGGTTATTCTCTGTTTATTTGGGGTGTCATCGACAACACACAGAAGGCAGTGTTATATATAGTATATTGTGAGTTCACACAGACACACACGCCAATAAAATTCAATGAAAACTTCTGATATTTTAGGGATGGTGTTTTATGACAGCTATAAATAACAAAAATCAGTTGCCCCCACAATGTAGATAAGGGTGAATGGTTACATTAGACAAACATACGTATATTGATGCTACATAAGGGTAACAACCATTCATAGATGTATTTATGGCACAATCATCAGAGGACACTGTGGTTTGAAAGACTGCACAGTGAGAAGCCAACAAAGTTTTACAACTTAATGAGCCAGAGTATGTTGGGTCGGGAACTACCAAGGCTTTATGATCCAGCATGGGTCCATGTGAAAAAACTGACGACAGAGTTGTCAGAATGTATATGGCTCTGACCTGAGTCCAACTCTGACTCTTGACACTGACACTGCCACTTTAAGACTGGTGGAATGTTTGACTCAAAGTGTTTCTCTTGCATGAACAGTACTGGAGCCCAGAGAAATTTTGCCAATCAGCCTATCACAGCCCACAAAACTACTGTATGTAGGTAAAGTTTGGCACTAGTTGGGTGTACTGAGACAACAGTGATAGAGAGAGATAATGAAGAATACAAGAGTGGTTATGGTACAGAACAGGGAGAGGCTGAAACCAAGTGAGAAATCAAAATCAAAACACCAAACCCCACAGTTCCACACCTGTAAATAGAAGTAGATAAAAACTCTGGAAACACAATGGTAATTACAGGATCTCAATGTACAACATGTCAGCTGCATGTAGAAAACAGATGTATTCATTTGATTATTTAAAAAATATATATTTATATGCACATACTCTTTTGTACAGCGGCTAAACACTTGTTTGGTATTAAAATGTGCACACCTGTATCTATTTTTTTGTCTTTAAATATTACTACCTTGATTTACACTGCTTACTTAAGATTTTGATATAATAAGGTGATAAAGGATCTAGGAAACAATTCTGCTGTCCCTTTCATAAAACATTTTATTGTAGTGGAATGCCAAGAGTTCTAAAAGACCAAAATAGAAAAGTAATAGTTTTTAAAACCGGCCTTGTGGCACATTGTTTGTGTGTGTGTGTGTGTGTGTGTATATATATATATCTATATATATATAGATATATATATATAAACAACACCAAAGTGAAATGAAACCCTGGATCCCTTCTTTACACACTGGCCGAGTTATGGGGTTGGCAAAAACCAAACAAATTGGAAAAAAGAGCTGGGTGAGCTTTCAGCTTGTCTAAACACAGATGAGTAGTAGTTGTACTGTTTGTTTAAAACAATGCAGAGAACGAAGTATAATTTAAAAAAAACATTACTGCAAGATTGTACAATGTGTTGTGTTGCTGCAGAAGAGACACTAGCAGTCTGTTGACAATCAAGCTAACTTTTTCTCCAGTGAGGTTGTAGAAAGGTTATTAAAACAGTGTATGAATGGCCAAGAGACAGCACTGTATGCTCCTCTTCACAGAAGATTTCAATTGCTTGAATTTGTTTGTAATCAAGTTGTTCATTGAGAGATTACAAACTACTTCAGACACCCAGATTTAAATTGTCTTAGTTTTTAAAGAGTATTTCATATTAATGACATAAATTCTTGCAAAATAATTATTAAACTTTGCGTGAATCCTGAGTAACCTTTAAAAAAATACTTAGAATCAAAAAGGAAAATGAAGAATCCATTCATTGAAACAGTACTCCTGATCTCAATGCAACATGTTAAACACCAGAGGACATTTCACTGATTAGAAACCAACCATTACTGAAGGACACACAAACATACACACAAATTACATACTAAAATAATAAAAAAATGTGCTCTCTTTCTCCCTACTCATTCTCTCTATCACATTCCCGCCAAAAATATTCACACACTCAAACAAAATGAAGCAAGGAAAGTTAAAGAATCAAAAAGAAAGAGAAAAGATGGGTGGTACACATGAATAAAAGCATCAAAAATGATGCAGATATAATGCTATTAATCAGTCAACATTTCAATAATGTCTCTGTGACTGAGTCTGATACAGTGTTTCGTGTCACCAGCAAAGGAGAGAGAACTACACAAGCCTAGGCTCTGGGCCAATATGGACTCAGTAAAGGTTCAGACAGGCACA
>JAVQJD010092855.1:0-25757 GCA_036023655.1 Nannoperca australis
CGAGCATTTTGATGTTGACAGCATTTTCACCTGGTAAACAAACTTTACACTGTACAGTAATGTTAGAGCCTGTTTCTGTTTTCATGAGGAAAGTATTTTTGAATCTCCAGCACTGAAAGCTGTTGCTGTCGGGACAAATGAATAGAATGAATAATCCTTTTACCGAAAGAATATATTTGGATGTAACGTCTTTGTAATCACCAACATTTTGATTAGTAACTGTAATTCAATTACATATTTTTCTAAGGAACTGTAATGGATTACAATTACATTTATTTTGTAATTTAATTACGTAACGCCGTTACATGTAACTAGTTACTCCCCAACACTGTTAAATATATACCATCAAAGCCAAAACTGGACCCAGAGAAGCAAGATGTGTCACTTTGGATGTGGCTTATTGCATTGCCTTTAGTCAGAATGTGTTCCAAGGCTATCCAAAGGATGGCCGTTAAAGTGTTACAAAACTCCTGAAACATAAACCTTCAATAAAAGTAATGGTTTCAAGAAAATAAATTTTTTTAAAGGAGCTTTAGCAATTCATTTTTTTAATTTTTTATCACAATCCCTTTAAAGCTGGAATAGGCTAAATCTGTGCATCCTATGCAAAACCTTGCGCCTTTCTCTCTGATTCCTCGCATCACTCCGCTACGCCCCTCCCACCAAACCCACAACTTCAACCGGCAGCAAAAGGAGTCGGTTGCCCTGTCAAAGCCTCGTAGGGCTCACTGTCCACGGCGTGAGGCTCACTGAGATCCCGGTCCTGCCCGCCGCGACTTGTCTTCTCAAAGACGCCCCTCCAGCGCTTCACGGCCTCAGAGCAGAGCGCCTCAGGCTTCAGAGGAAGCTGCAAAGGCGTCCAGCAGTGGGAAGAGAGGTCAGTACACCGCACACACACATGCCACCATACCGTCAAAAGTTTTTCTCCACTGTTTGTCATCTTCTTCCACATGAATATGAGCGCCATGGCATCAAACATAATGAGCCCGAAGCGCCGCGTGGAGCCGGGACGTGTTGTTTTGTACTAAACACTGCTGCAGCCAAAGGAGGTATTGGATATTTATCAAAAGTTTGCGGATATTCTGCAGGATTTTCCACCATTGAATCAGACTTTCACCACCTGAAGGGACATGTACGTGCATCTGCTCTTGTAGCTTAGCCAATACGAATGCACAGTCTCTCTGAAAACTTGTGATTGACGCGTCACCGGCTAGATATTCTGAAGCCTTAAAAGAAGAAGGGCTGAAGTAGGGCTTTGCTCTCTGACCAAGGGTGTAACCATGATATAGAAATGTGGGGGGTCAAAAATTTTTTAAAGTGCATTTCCCACAATGCTACGATATTTATTATAAATATCTATTTAGAACATAGATTTGAAGACTACATTGATCATTTGAATTAACATATAAAGGAATAATCTGATTTCTCTGAGATAGTGGCTGCCCCTCCACTTGATTTTGTTTTGGTCAGTTCTTTACCGTTTACTGTTTTACAAGCTAAAACAAGCAACTTCTTCCTAACTTGTCCACACGTGTCTTAATCTAATTACGATGGGAATTATTGTAACCACAAGCAGTCACACACACGATGCATCGACCTGTAGTGCCTTACCAAGCTACTTATTTAGCTAGATACTTTAGCTAGATACTAGCTAGATGCTCCACTAAACTGCAGTATAGTTCACATTCCACTTTCTCACCAGATCATCTGTATCAACAGAGCATGTCCCTGTCTGCTTTCGGCATGTCTCTCCCAGTGTGACCACATATTATGGTACCTAAAGAACAATGACCTGATGGTCAATGAGGCTGATGACCTTGATGAGCATTTTAATATGATACACTGAATATTCTGCTTGTCTTACTGTCTGAATAAAAACTTGTATGTCCACCTGCCGGCTTTTAGGTAACATTACTTCCTCCATTTCTTCACCTCCACTGACTGACCAAATAAAAAGGAACATTAGATTACCATCAAAGCACAGAACAAAGATCTGATTCTGAGCTTCATTAGCGAACACTGGTAGCAAAAACATGTTAACAGTGCCAATCAAACCACACCAAGTTGTGTGCGCAACCATGGGAGCAACCACGTGTGCAATTGTGCGGGGGGTGGGGGGGTCACACACTTAATAATAAATAGGTTGTCAGGCTTCATAAAAAGGACATTTTTAAAGATATTTTCTCCTATTGGCGGGACACAGATTGGTAGTTTCTCAGTATTGGTGGGGACATGACCCCCACAAAAACGCATGGTTACACCCATGTCTCAGACCACCTGAATTACATTATGCTGAAGGGATGTTGTGGATTTTTTGGCCAATGACACCATAACAATACTGCCTACCCCAACTTTAATTGTGATAAGTGGTAACAATTCAAGACGTTTTACTTCATTTTTTGCTTCAGTGAAAGTTAATATGTTGTTGCATTACTTGATGTCATTATTGTTGGGGGTGTTTTGAAAGCCACAAACATTACTTTTACCAATCAGACCCGTGTCTTGGCAAAGCACAGCTGGCAAGGCCATTACTAAATAAATAAATATGTAAATTGTCTGTTTACCTTTTGGTCAGTATATTATATAGAAGCAGCATGATTTACTTTTAATGGTCAACAATTAAACAGGTCTTGTCTGCATATTGTTACTTTGTTACATTTGTTATTGATATAAAGTTGGATGCTGGTTGGACAGCATCTTGTGGTGGAAGTATATCCCAAGATGCATTAAAAGTCTGGCAAAAATAATATTTCTTGTTTGAACATTTGAGGTTGCCTTTTCTTATTTTGACATACAGCGCTGTGCTTTGTCGCTGCCATGTGTGCCACCTCCCTTTACATGGGTTTGTTGGTGGACTCAGTGAACAGATGTGCAGGTGCAGAGGCACAGCTCAGTACAGTAGGAGCAGACCTTGAAACGCTCCTGGCGTGTTGCCAGGTTGGTAAACTTCACCCCATTCCAACTGTGACAGAACATCAGAGGGGACAAAGCCCCACAGCCCTCACCCAGCCAACTACAGGCCAGGCACATGGGGACCATATGCAGACAGACATGACACGGACACTGACCTCAGCACAAGACAAGAGTGCAGTGTTTGAACCCGAGGCTTGTTTGTGTGATAGTAATGCCACATTTTGTAGTAATGGTGCAAACTGCTATACAACTAACTTGTCACGTCAACATCACAAAGTTTTTTTTCTTTGAAAAAACCATTGAATTACTCTTACGGCCACAACATTACAAGCATGTTGAGCAAGTGTGTAATCTAATGTGTTCCTTTTCAGATTGGCAATAGCTATGATTATGTCTGTGTTTCATGATATATTGCAAACAAATATGTCTGTTTCCAGGGAGGAATGGAACTTTAAGGAATTTTATACTGGTGGTGACCAATATATTATTTTCATATTATTTGACTGCTATTACGTTTATTATCCACAAATGAAATTTACTTGGTTGGGTTTGCAAAAATACACCAAGACAATAGAACATACCAAAAAAAAAAACCTACTGGTATTAAACCAAGCTTTCATAGGATTAGACATGAATCTCTCGTGGTGATAATGAAAAAATAATCTTCCAAGCACAGACCTGAATATACAAACCTGCAAAACTGAGTTTTCAAGCACAAACTAGATGAACAAGCTTATAAACCTAAAGGCATAAACCTCAGCTCAGATGCACGTCTTTACGATTATATTTATGAAAGGTTTAATATGCAAATATATTTACCTGCAATGTTTCTCCTACAAATTCAAAACACTGAATTAAACCCAAAAAATGTTGGTACAGGTCAAAGCCAAACCTGCATGCAAAGGCTTGTACACAGTACACACACACACACACACACACAGGGTCTGTGGTGGATTGCGGTGGACTCCTGTTGTTTAGCTGCTGGTTGCGTTCCCTCACGCTACTGACAGCTCCTAATGGCGGTGGGAGACCTTGCGTAATTAGGAGACCGTACGCCTGCCATGACGCCTGTCTTTCAGAAGGCAATTCCCCCTGATGTTTTCTTATAGCACCACAAACCCACCAACCCCCCACTGCCCACACAGACAGACACACACATTATGATCACGCCTCCACCTCTTTTTTTTCCTCACTGCCCCCTGAATGGCTGCCGTCTGCTCTCCCTGGCGCAGTGCCCCCGGTGGCAGCACGTGCGCGTTGTATCCCTGTGTACCGATACCTGGGGGAGGTAATTATCGAGATGAGCAGCATGAAGGAGGGGGGCCTGGAGGGTTTTTGTGTGTGTGTGTGTGTGTGTATGTGGAAGGGAGGTATCATTGCCATGTAGTGTATCTGGATGCCCAAACTTAGACATGACAACTTAGACCCATCAGGGGCTCTCCACACTAAGCAGGAGAAGATTTATGTTTGTATGTCCTTGATATTCCTTCTTTAGCCATTTCAGCCTCTTTCTGACACCCTTCACAGTATTGTTCCCTTTTTTTGTCACTCATTCTCTCAATTTGTGTTTCAACCTACTCTGCACCCCTCTTTCTATCTGTTTGGCCACTCATTCCTTTATTATTATTTCAGCCATTAACTGAGCTGCATACTTTCACACCTCCATCCACAGGGCATTGAGGTTTCAACATTCGACTCACAAATCAAGTTTAATGAATCCCAAACCACCATCACGCTCCAAATGACATGGCTGACAAAGCTGCATTACATCTAAATATCTCTTAATAATTCCACCCTCACGAATTGGCATCAAGTGGCTTCGCCAAGATTAGGTAATGCCTGAGCCAAGGAGAGACTGAAATGCCAAAGAGGGAATAAGAGACTAGTAATTATTCTCATCTGTGAGTGCTCAGAGTCAGGGCTGTGGGTTTATGATGCTTCACGATTGAGGAGGAAAGAGATGAGAACCGTTTGTGAATGAGTGGAATTACATGCATTTCCGGGCCAACAGGTCAACAAAGGAAGCAAACACTGAGACGGCGTAGGAACGCGGCAAAGCACAAGTAACGTTAATGAGCACTTTGAGACACTCCAGGTAGGCTTGTTTTAACGCGACCTGTCGTTATCATTTGTCTCCAGATTGAATACGTATACATGATAAATCTTTGAAAACTTAAGGTCATTGGTGTGATAAAATGTTCTCTATAGTGGCTGATGATGTGGTGATAATAGAGCAGGTTTGTGGTCTTCGGTCAGCGGCCAGTGGTCCTGAAGGAGAGAGATATAACCTTTGTCTCAGGGACGGCAGATATACGAGCCAGGCGAGCGCCAAGGATTATACATCGAGGTCCTCGCCGGGAGATGGAGAGGGGGAAAAAGCCTGTGACCGTAGAATAATTTCAGCCTCTCTCCCTCCCTCGAGACCACACGCTGTCTGAGCAAACCACCACCACCCCTCCGCCCCCACTTCGTCTCCTCTTCCTACCCCCACCTTCCCTCCACCTCTCCCCCCAATCCCCTAACTGCCTGCTGATGCCGGATGTCTCTTCTTCTCCTCCTCAACGTAGTGGGGAGAGATGCGGGGAGGTGGTTGTGGTGGGGGTTGTAGGTGGTGGAAGGGAGAGAGACAGAAACTAGAGTCAGGTTCCTGTGCTGCTGCAGCTAAGTGCTGCAGCAAATCATCCCCACATTAGGAATATGAGCAATTAGCACTGTGGCACATCCCTCCAGACACACTTGCGCCCACACACGTGCACAAGAACACATGACCCAACAAAAATAAGACTCTTCACATTAGCAGTCAGATGTAAAATAAATAAATGAAAAGATCTACATGCATCTACATTTATGTGAGAAAGGTGTGTGGCCACTTGTGAAAAATCATTTGTTGTTTAGAGATGATATTTTTAGTTTGTACATGATTTAGTGGCAAAAATGATCACTAGAATTTCAGCTTTCATTGATATTTTACAACAGCATTCACAACTAAACATTGTTAAAGCTCCTTTAAAAAAGACAGTTCACATCACAGAGATCATGCATGACACTTTCGATAAACATCCCTAAACAATAAATCTATCTTTAGCATTCAGGTGTACGGAGGAGGATGCAGAGCGGGAGTTACCGTTCCACCTTAAGAAAGGTACCTTAAAAGATTATCTCGGTTATTTCACCGCCACTGAGCCGGCACTAATAGTCCAAGGCAGATATTGAAGAGCAGCGCAGGGCCGCAGAGATCTATTAGAAATTCCCATCTACGCGCCTCATACATATTGATTTCTGACACCAAGCAGCAATGAAAGGCCCAGGGGAATAATATATTTAGCAGGGTTTGCAGTGAGGAGGTCACAGAGTGCATAAAGATTAGCTGCACAGACCCCTGACAGGACGATGTGTGAGCCCAAATTGTAGACAGACGGGCACGCACTTATGCACGCAGCCAGCCACACAAACATGCACGCACACGCACACACACACAAATACTGTATATACTCAGACATTCCAAGTGGAAAGCTTTTGTGTAGTTTCGTGACGTTGGAACAGTGAAAACTGGGGCTGCTCTGCTTTTTAAAGCTTCCCCCTCACTGGATGAAAACATAACAACAAGAAAAACACATGCTTAGATTCAAGTCTCACGATTCAACCTTTTGTCTATTTGTCTATCCACTGTTCATTTATTCAGCCAATATTCAACAGTGTGTTTAGAACGATCTTGTGCTTCCAGTGGTGCCTTTTTAGTACTTTGTCTGCTGAAATGCATGCAGTGGGGTTAGTCAAGGGCAGAACATACATATACAGGAGGTGGACACAAAAACAGAAAGAGTCTCATGCCATCCAATATAATAAACCCGCTATGTATATCACCTTAGAGAAGCTTTTAAATGGAAACTTGTTTTTGTTTATTTTACAAGTTTGGTTTCACTTAAACTACTCTGACCATCATTTCTGTCTATGATAAGTCCAACATGGCAACATGTGCAGTCAGAAAATCGTACAAATCGAAATGAGCCCAAGGCTTTACTCGATTGGCTTTATTAACTTTATTCAATGGACAAATTGAAAGTGTAATGTAATGTCGCTACCAATGTCGAACTTACGGAATAATGGGTTAACTTCACCCATGGATAGAAAAGTACCAAATGGGTTGTTTTGATCGAGTGTTGGAGGTATTTTTAATACTGCTGGGGTTATTTACCCAAACCAAATGGTTTGATTGCAAACTGTTAATTTATTTCCAACTCTCTTTAAACTTACCTGTCACTGTTTGTCATTGATAAGTAATAATATGTGTATCCATGTGAATCATATGCACATTGGTTTGTACAACTAACACTGATTTTGTGACAGTTTTAAGGCCATCAACAATGGGTCAAACTAACCATATTTCATTTTCGGGGGTTTATGGTGGTGTTGCATTACTACAGTTTTTGTGTGCACCCACTGTTCGTGCTATCACCTCTTCCCTCCAGCATTTTGCAGTCTTGGTTGGAGACTGCGTTGTTGGAGTGGAGGTGGTGGTGGTGACCGGAGTGATTCTGTGATGAGCTTGTCCAGGTGAAAGGGTAATTGCTTCAAAGGGGATCAGACCGCCAAGAGCGAGGCTGCGACCAGTGAGAGGGAGGGCTCGACTCCTCCGCGAGAGCACTTAACACCGCCTCCCCATCCATCCATCCTCCACACCCCTCCCTTCTCTCATCTAGCTTCTAGCTCCTGCATGCCCAATGCCATTGCCATCACTGCCTCCCCCTTTTTTTGCTCTGCCCTCCTCCTTCCTCTCCTCCTTCAAAGCACCACTCGGCAGCCTCTTCAGAAATTACAATCGCTCAGGGTTTAGGCAATTTGACCAAATGTAGGGCCTGCATGTTAGGATTGGGAAGGGGAGGAGGGGGCGGTTAGGACTGCAGGGTGAGCCTTGGGGGGGATTGGAATGAAATTACCAATTCAATGGCTGAAGCACCGCACGACAGTGGCAAACCATGGACATAAAATGAGGATTATCAGATTTTAGGAGGGGGCGAAAAGTGCCACAAAGGGTCTTAACTCCACGAGAACTAACGCCCCCAAGTTTGCTTTGACAATTGTCTATACCAAAATATAATTTTTTGCCAAACCCACCCATTGTTTTGATGAAAAACATAGCGATTTGTGAGAATAATGTTCTTTAAGCATCTTATTCATCTTCAAATCACAGAGAGTGTATCATTGTTGTTGGATTGTTATGGGAAAGTGAGTAGGCAGAGAAAAATATGTCTTTCTAGCTGATGACATTTGCTCATTTCAGGAAGAAATACAAAACAAAGACGGAGCTGATCTCATACACTGCCTCACAACGTTACTAGAGTTTCCACAATTAAAAAAACCCAATGGAAATAACTGGTGGTGGCAAGATTTTTTTACAGTGTTAAAAACACTGGATACAATTCCACGCAAAGAGACATATTATACAGTACCATGGGTCATAAATGCCTTGAGGAAAACTCCTCCCCCCATTTGAAACTCTGGAGAAGGTATTCAGTAAGCACTGACTGCTCTAAGGAAAATACCTGATTTCCCACTCCATCATGAACTGGATGGTAGGCTTTGGGCTGACAGTCCATTTCAGAGTTTTCTATCTTACTTTGGTATAGTATAAGACCATGAAAGAAACATTCTTGGATCACATATGTGCAACACCATCTCAGTATACTATTTTCTGCTGATTATTGGAGAAAGAAGATCACAGACAGTTTTGCAACTTTTGCCTCAGATGTGATGCATACTTGAAACAATATACCTTAAAATTTGCTCTTGTGGACTGTAAAGTTGCCTGAAAGCACCAAGCAAAACCTAAATACATTTTTCCACTTGTCATTACCTGTCAAGGCAAAGTATGACAGGCCAGCCATCACACCTTGATGACAAGCCTCACAGTTTGGCTGCTGTGAAAAACAAGCATAAGCTAATCCTAATGCAAACCAGTGAATGTGATGAATCACAATCACTCTCTGTGATGAATGGCAATGATGCTAACTACGACCATTCATCAACCCAACATCAGTTATCCTAAGGTGGCTTAATGTTTCATCCACTCAGACCTCAGACAGAGCGGACAGCCATCCCTCATCACAGCCGACTGGGAGAGCTCCACACACATTTCAATCTTGTTTTGTCATCTCCCCCTGAGGCGCAGACACCCTCTCTCAAAATCATCATTTTTATCAGCCCCAGTAAACCTTGGACTCTTGGACAGCATTGCAGATGCAAATTTTTATGGACTAGAGAAAAATAAAAATCAGTCCAGCGGAGTGAGCCTGGTCTGTTTGTTTATGTGCGTGTGTGTGTATTGGGTGGGAGCAGTAATGGGGACAGCCAAGACGGGGCTGAAGGGGTAGCTGCAATGACAGGAGGTCTTTCAGCATGTTGGTTACAGTAAATTAGCATTCAAGCTGCACCTCACGTTTAGCACTTTGCGATTGGGTTCAGCAGAGGCCTCGCCCAGGCTGTCCCTGGGGAAAACGTCGGCAGCAGTACAGCGGCACGATGGGCGGGACCGGGCTGTCAAAATTAGATAATAAAGCACCGTGGTGCTGGCGGATAAATGCGTGTGAGAGGGCATCCATCTTGCAAGCGTGTTGCTGAAGAGGATGCTGCTAAATGACAGTGAGTGCTGGTGTGTGTGTGTGTGTGTGTGTGTGTGTGTGTGCATGAAATGACTGTGGGGAACCAATGGGAAACCAACTTTTCTTTGCAGCTCAGCTCAGCCCTTTCTAAAATCTCATATAAGGAATTATGAAGTGTTTATGTAAAAAAGATAGAAGACAAGAAAGAGGAAGAGAAAATGCAGAACGGGAGGACCACAGACGTAAAAGACAGGAAAAAGAAAGACATGGGAAGAGTGACAGAGAGAGAGAGAGAAAGAGAAAGAGAGAGAGAGAGGAAATTAAATGTCGGTCAGGCACTTAACCTTTACCTAATAATGTGCGGCCTGCTGAACCAGCAGAGTACCCTGATGTTTTATCAATACTTTTAATTAATGTGCAGCTGCCATATTTTTGACAGTATTTATACAATATGGCAGAGTAATGTAATCAATAATATCCAAATTCATATTCTATATCCCTCTCCCTTTAGAATGTACATGCATTTCACGCTTCAGTAGTTGTGGCAAAGTATGGTGATATTCTATATTTTTTCTATAACCATTGCTTATGTTGCTTCAGTCTTAACTTGTTCACTTATTCCTCTATGCTAAAAGATAGCCAAGTCAGAAAGAATCAGTAAAGTATCATTCAGAAGTTTTAACTTCCAAAACCATTCAACTTTGAATTGAGAAGACCTTCTCCAGTAAGAAAACCTTCCATTTTTATTCTCAGCTTTTTGTCTTTACGGTCCCCGTATCCCAATAAATGCTCTGCGAATGGAGGTTTTAGTCGATTTGTCCAAATCTGAAGAAGTACTAGTAGCTACTCCTCTTTAGATGTATTTCTCTGTGTAAATAGAACATGTCTTTCACATGCTTCACATGTATTTAGCCCAGAGAGACACTTTACAAATAGAGATATCTTTCATTTAATCATCCGTCGTTCATTCTCCTTGGTGTACATTGTGCTTGCCATTGTGAGTGGCACTGCTGCTTCTTGATTAATGGCTTTTTCAGATAGGTGCTGCTAATGGCTCTTTAATTGCTGCGACTTCCTCTTTAAGCTTCCAGGATTTCTACTGCTGTTCTTCACACTTCAGGAAATAGGCAGTTTATATGGCATTGGGGGAAAATGCATTTCATACACTCTAATGTTGGAGCGTTAATAACTTGTAAAGCTGCATCTCTGGGACAAAGTACCAAACCATTCTTCAGGGTGTTTGTGGTCATCCTTGTGAAGAGATTTGTGTGTTTCATATGTGCTTATATGTGAGGGTCATATTGTACAGTTTTTTAATCACACGATCTGTACACTATATTCAGAGGAGAAGCATATATGCATGTTCTTGTCAAAAGATGGTTCACAAACTATATTTCAACTAAGCAGGGCAAAAAAATAAAAAACACTCCAGCACGTTTGTCCACATGTACACGCACACACACACATTGAACTGATTTTGTGAAACCAAGCAAAAATCCTTTCTATGCCCATGTTTGGAGGGGAATGTGCAGCAGATCCTTTGTTGTGTTTTTCACCACAAAGTTTATCTTATCTGGAGGTCCATTGCTGTCATAAAGCAGAGAGCAGGGAGAAGCATAGCAGGGCATCTTGGTCATCTATCACCAGCGCACAGGCTCGAAACTACTACTTCCAAAGAAGCAAATGCAACAATAGAATCAGCTATTATAAACCTTTTCTGGAATTAAAAGCGTACTATAAGCCACACAATCCAGCGTGCTGCATCACACAACAAAAATGCAGGAAATAATCAACCAAAAATGTAATTAAATTATAAGAAACATGAAGTATCAGGATAAAAAATGTTAATCATGTAACATGTTAATCTACAGGTTTTGCAGCACGTAGCAGCACAGTTCACCCTCCTCCTCTGGTATCGACTGCCATGTGGAGATATATTGGAAATCATTTATGTAGAGGCTTGTGGTATCCAGTGTATACAACTGCTGCAAACATGCTTAGTGAGTGATCAGACATGTGCAGAGCTTTCTCATGATCTGGACAGAACTAGTTAATACTGTTCCATATTCCAAGTTGATCGAAAACATTTGATTTGCCATCTTTGGCTATTTCTGTTACATTCATCTTGACAATTTAGTGTTATTAGTGTTGTACACTAACTCAGAGCTTTCCCTTTTTCCATCCTGATTTTACATTGAATTATAAAAGAAAATGTGTGTGATTGTGTGTCAGGATGAAAGAAGAGAGCGTGCTCATGTATATTATTTAAACTTTTATGTGTGTAAATATGTCCACCTATGCATGCATATATATGTCTGTATATGCAAGTAACATAAAGAGTTCCAAGCAAGCTGCACAGCTCTCCATTCCTGACCTTAGGAAACAAGTCAGTGGTGGTTCTGGGTGTAAGAGAGTCACACTAATAGAAAAATAACTGAGGCTGTTTCTCTTCTAGCTTCAGGGGTTTTTGCTGTAGGGTTTCTATAGTACTTTATCAGATGGCGCTACCAAAACGGTAAAAATTGTAAAATAGTAAAAGCCATTACAGATTATTACAGATACGTTATTCCCAACTTCTCGTTTGAGTTTGTCACCACTGATGTTAGGGCCAGTGTATTTCAAGGGGTAACATAAAGAGTAGACTTAAAAGTGGTGTTGTTCAAATGTGGATCAAAAGACAAAAGGACCCGATCAGGTCACAAAGGCACATGGGGTGGAAGAGAAGCCTCGTGCAGTATACTATGAAGTGCTACTAAGTTTGAAGAAGTACACTACAAATTTGGTGGGGTCACATTGGTAAAATGACTTTTTTTTGTGAGCCTCGTTCCTGGCTTTGGCTTGCATGTTACTTTCCTGCAAGTTGTGCATCTACTTTGTACAAGAACTTCTTCTAACCAGATGTACAAAAAACACAGGTTACACTCAAGAAATGTAATATCCAATTATATGTTGCCATCAGATTGACATCGCTCACAGACACAGGCTGTTTTACCTGGTTTTAACTGTCTTCCTTCTGTGGAACTAGTTTGTGGCTGAACAGTAATGACTATTGTATCTTGATTTAAATGCCTATCATTTCTTTTGTAGAATCCAGCATATTAGACAGTGATGTAAGGGAGTATATATATATGGAAATTCACCTAGGTTGTAGCACCTAAACAACACAAATGCTAGAAGTAGAACTAGCAGCTAGCTGTGGCAGCATTCTGCTAACTCAAGAATGCTAGTGGCGATTTATTTCTTTTAGCAGATCACGCTCTATATGACGCAATCATCTTGTCCGTCACATCCACATCCAGCTGACAAGGACACTATTAATTAATACTTCTCCAATAAAAGTGACAATCTCACATTTGTGACATGTGACTTGCCATTGCTCTGTCTCTCATTAATCTCTATTGAACCCTTAGCAAAAGAAGAATTTAAACAAATCTGCATGCATTGAGTTAGAGATTTTAGAAATTTGCGTTAAAGAGCAGTTAAACCTAATTAAGTGGCCGGTGAGTGTAAAAGTCAAACTGAACTTCCTTTTTTTGTATTTTATCGTATCCCCTGTAGCAATTTGTTTTGTTTTAACCCAGTGTTATTTTTGATGTGAATGTCGGCCTAGTTTGACAACACAATAATCAGAAGTAGACACTGTTAATTGAAAATACTTTCTAACTGGCAAAGTAAATCCACACTGTGTGGGTGGGAAGGCACAGTTGTGCTCAGACAAGTGATTTTAGACATCAATCTTGTCACCAGGCAAAATACTTTGGTTTGACAAAATAATGGAATAAAGTTGTGTAAAGATCCAATTATTTCATTAAGTATTTAAAAATGTAACATAAGTCACATCACTGTATTTGTTATTTATGCATGATTTAAAAGACATTTTCAAGATTTTTCTAATAATATGTTTTCAATCTGTCTTGAGTTTGTGTATAGAAAAGACTGCAAACCATTAACAACAAACTAGTAGTTTGTGTGCAACCACAACCCTGTAAACTAAGGGGAGCAGGCAATAAATCCTCAATTTTTCAGTGGCCACAATGCCGGTGGTCGTTCATTTCTCCATTTCCATCTTTTTTTTTGGTAACAAGGAAGGTTCGGGTGGGCATATCGTTAATAACGGAATAGTGATTCATCATTTAATTATGATTTGACAAATGCTCGCGCCTTCCCCATTCTCGGCATCCTCCTCCCTTTCAATTCTCCGCTCTGCCAAACTGTCACGCACTCCCCCCGTGGGATTAATTCGAGCTGTCTGTCTTTGTGAGGCTGCCGGCGCTCTCGGGGCGGCGGGTGCACGACACTGTCAATGAACAGAGAGCCTGACACTTCCAGGGAGCCGCACACAGACGCACGCTCCCCGCTCCCCTTGTTATTGTTTTCACCTTAACCCCTTCCTGCTTGCTTCTCTGCCTGCCTGCTGCCTGCCTGAGTGCATGTGTGTGCACCTTCCTCCCCTCCCATCTCCTCTCCTCCATCTCCTTCTCTTGCTTTCTCCCCTGGTTTTTTTTGCCCCTGTCTCTCTCCTTTTTCCTGTCTATCGCTCCCCATCCAACCAACCTCCCTCCCACCCACCCAGCTTCTCTCCTTCTCTCTCAACCCTTACAGAGAGAGGGACAGCAGCATCAGGAGGAAATATCACACAAAGGAATTGTTGGTTGGAGCTCAAACAGAAAGGCAGTGTGAACAGAATGGGGGAAAGTCATGTAAATCAATTAAAATATGTATCTGTTTGCATATAACCGTTCAGACAGAGGTTTTGTACATTTTAAGACTTGGTAACCAGACACAGCATGCGCAGGATGGAATCTGAAAACTCAACAGACCATATTAAACCACGTCAAGCCTCCTGGTGGCAAGTGACGATAATGGGTGGCCATTAAAACAAGGCATGTTTGAGTTGAACTGGAGCGCCTGTGTAGCCAAATCCAGCAGGCCTTAGCCCCAGCTGGAGAGATAAGGTTTAATACCAGGCACAGGGCCCAGCCTTATCTCCCCTACTGATAGAGAGAGCACGGAGGGGAGGGGAGGGGAGGGCAGGGCAGGCGAGGAGAGAAAACAAGAGGGACAAAAACAAGTGTCTTGCAGGGACCCTGGCTGGCTGGCTGGCTGCGTGAGTGCGTCCTCCCGCCGTTGGCATAGAAACTAATCCACGTTCACATTTAGCACCTGACTTGTTTTTTTTCCCACCTCTCTCTCTCTCTCTCTCTCTCTCTCTCTCTCTCTCTCTCTCTCCACGGCCATGGTGCAGAGGGAGTTGGGGGAGGAGAGGGTATCCGTGAGCTTTCTCCCTCTCATAATGAGGCTCGTAGGAGGGAGGGGAGAGGAAGGACAGTGATGGAAGGAGGTTGAGCTGGCTGGCTGGCTGGCTGGCTGACACCCCTTGGCCTAGAAGATCCAGCTGTGTCTCTCTGTAGGACACAAACATGCGCGCGCACACACACACACACACACACACACACAAACACACACACACACACCCCTACATCCTCACCGCTGATGCTGTTTTACATCCTCTTGTTACACCACACCTGGAGGACAGCAGACAGTATTGGAGACAGTATTGATTGATCAGGCTAAACACACATAAACTACCTGCTGGGAATCATGAATTGGTTCTGGCCAATGTTTGATTTTCCCCAGCGGTTTGATAATCCTGTCATGTCTCACTTTCATTACAGCACACAGCGGGCGATGTTGTCTAATCACTCCACACTTTACACTCGACCTCACTTCTCTTCTCAAGCACACAAATAACCTGTTAATTGTGAATACCCAGATCCAGGTATTAGTTCAGTTAAGGTGTTCACATTGCTCAAAGTAACTTGATTTTGGGTTCCTGGGTTCATGTGATTTCTTTATAATCATATAAATGTCTGGAATGATATCTGGTACGTATATAGAAACTATAAGGAGGGTTTGTGTTAGTGTTGTGTGCTAATTGTTTTTCATGTTGATTAAAATTAAAAAGCCCAGCTTGATACAAACTCTTTAACTTTTGGTGTTAGTGAAACGTGAAAGCTTCCTACTAAGCCAAACATCTAGTAATGCCACTCGAACCCAATCTTTGTGGCGCAGGCACAGTGTCAAAACATCCAGAGAAAGCAGTTTAGATTTATAATAGCGTTCTTGTGATAAAATATTTAGCATTGCACTTCTTTGATATTGTCAGGCATGAACAGTTTTGTAAAAAAAACTATCAAAAAAGCGATGCAGCAGAATCAGACATATCAGCGATCCAGCATATTCAGCAAATTCTTTTTCCTTGTCAAAACCCGCCTCCTACATTACCCACAATGCATCATGACTACCAACAGTGCATATGTTTTATGCTAGTTGCGGGTAACGTAGCCTCGAGCATAGTCGAGGAGCGGGCTACAGATGTCTAAGATCACTTCTTTTTAACGCCACACCTCCAGATTTTCTCGCCAGAAGTCTCTAATCTTGAGCACACCTGATTTATAAAATCAACTTTAGTAAGGGTACTTAAAAATTTACAAACTACTACATGTTGGGGCTACAGAGATGTGGAGAACTATATTGTATACAAGAACTGTGATTGGTCAAGTTTCCAATGCCAGACAACATGAAGCAAGTTTAAAAATGTCTCCTTTACAGTAACACACATCTAGCGAAGCCATCTCCACTGCAAACCCACCGTGTAAATAAAACAATACACTATAAGTACATGTGTAGACAAGCGGCTCTCTATATTACAAAGTAAATGTGAACACATGGGATTATAATTAAAGCACAACATGTCCTGATACAAATCATACATCCGTCTAGTGTTGCAGTAATATTATCAAAAGGTGAAATCTGATTCTCTCCTATTAATGACCCTATGGCAAATAGCTGCTGTTCACTCCTGGCATCAAGTATAAACTCAAGCTGATCAACAGCTTAAGATGGATTTCAATCACACCATTTTATATTTGAGGCCTGACAATTTTATAATAAATCTGAAGGCATACAGATTTTTGTAGAGAAAAGAGGCAAACACAACGGTTGTGTTCTGCTAGTCTTCTTTTATATTTGGCCAAAAAACTTAATCATTACACACATTGTGGCTTTAATTGGGTTGAAATGTTCTAGAATAAATGTTAACACACTGATATTTTTGACTCAAACTGACAAAAATGTCTAGTAGAATAAAAAATGGTTTGTTTTAAATCAATTAAAGTTATTGAACCAGCATTTAACTGTCGTCCAACACTCTCTTGGCACACTGTTTTGATAGTCCGTCACAAAGACGTATTTCCAAGTGAACTCGTTAAGCTGCAATATGGCGCAGAATGTGACACTCGCATAAACACAGTTGTGTATATACAACTGCAAACATACACACATAAACACACCGCCACAGCCTGATGGGCTTAACAAGGTGTTTATTTTCTTCCTTTGACGTGGGTTGCACTCTCACGTCACTTCGCTTTTTTCCACCTCCCAAATGGTGCATCTCTCCCCTCTCAGTCTATACCCATGACATCAGTCTATGAGCTGGAAGAAGGATGAGACGAGAAGAGGCTGTTAGAGCGCCATCTCGCTTCTACCCCCTATTTCACCCCCTTCTCTTTCATTTGTATGTATGTGTGTGTGTGTGTGTGTGTGTGTGTGTGTGTGTGTGCTTATACACTCGCACAATAGTCTCTTAAGGCTTTTGGAGGATGGCATATGAGAGGAGTGTGAGGTGCATTCCTGTGACTGTCCTTCAGCTCCCCACTTACCTCTCAGAAGAGCTCTCTGCTTCTGCGCTGCCCATGTCACAGCCATTGTCCCTAATTAGGGATTCAGGACCCGAGCCCATTCAATTAATGTGCAGTCACAATGCACCATAGATTCACCCCACTCTTCACCCTTTCACCCCCTCCCCTGTAGCCCTAAAAAGCCCTTTCCAACCCCTTTCTGCAGTAGCAGCGGTTTAGAGTTGCTGAAGTAAAAAGGACGGGAATGATTTTCATTAAATTCGAAGGACCAAACTAGAGCTAATTTGGCAAAAAGCTGCCATTACAAGATGTTCAATTTATTTTAAAAATGTATCAGTATCACAAAAAACTGTAATGATGGAAAAAAAAGTTACGCAGTTACAATAAAATCATCACCAAAGATGCTTCTCCACCTGAACTGCAAGACGATTGTAACTTTTTCACATTCTTCACAGTGCATGATTATGACTTAATGAAGAGGTATTTGCATAAGGGTAACTGAAGCCATGTAGCACGAAAGCACGAACGCTTAAGGACAAATGGGCTCATATCCAATTTGTCCCCAGTTTAAGTACCTGCACTGGTTGGCAAAATCTGGGCAGGGCGATGAGAATGAGAAAGTGTGTGCAACTACAGTGCCATCATTTCGTCTTCCAGCAAGGTGCTTAACCCCCAGCTGCTCTGATGGAGCAGCTCAGTGGCCGACAGACTGTGGTGCTATTTAGCAGCTCGGTGTGCTTCCTCACTCTGTCCAGCTCCTACATTACCAGGACAAATAAACCTTTCAAAGGGTATAATAACCCAAAGATTTCTTAAAGCTTATTTAGGAGCTTACAACAACACTCATACAGGGTTTTTTTGTGGTGGGAAGCAAGAAGTTCAAAGATTTATTAAACTTCTAATTGGACCCCACTCTGTCCCTCTAAGTACTTTAGTGCAGTATCAATTTGTGCCTAAAATTGCACATTTTCTCAGAGGAATTTAAAATCTGAGCACTGTACAACACCATTAATACTTAGACCCTCTTTCTGAATATGTAAAACTAACAAAATACTCTTTAACAGGAAATTAGACTTTTAATTTTGAACCTAGTTTTAAGTTTCCTCGCATTAAGTTTTGAGTTTCCATGTAATATTGTTTTAATTAGCCATGATCGAATGGAATGCTTTGTGTATTGGTTCTGTTCAATTATAGTACACTGCCAGTTTATGGAAACGCTACCACAATACCAAAATGTACTGGACAAATTGAAATTTTGATGTGCCGATGGCAGAAGATGGAAAGCCAGGAGATCACTAAAGTTAATGCTATTCATCCTTAGAGGGACACGGATGTCTGAACTATTGGATGGATTACCATGAATCCATTGGTGAGACATTTCACTCAAAACCAGAAATGTGGCGCTAAAGGAAAAGTCAGGGGACCACTTAGGTCAGTAGGCTTAATCCTCTGGAGAACACAAATACCTGTACAAGTAAATGGCAATATACCGAATAGTTATTGAGATATTTCAGTCTGGACCTGAGTGGTGGACCAACAGGTTGACATTGTCATCCCTAGAGCCATGCTGCCAGCGTGGCTAAAATTAAAAGAGGGAGAATCCTCAGAAAGAGAATCAGAAGAGGGATTTCTCTTCCAGGACTTAATAGGTGCCGCATCTACAGAATCGTTCAAATAAGCAGTAGTAGAATTAAAATATGAAGAAATGGAATTACAATATTAAGTATGTATGTAATAAAAAAAACGTGTGTAACACACAGTATAAGTGTAATGAGTTAAATATTGTTTGGAGTGTATGTTATACAGATTGTAAAGCCCCTCAAGTCAAAATTGTGATTGGTGATATTGGGCTATATAAATGAAATTGACTTGACTTCATCGCAATCAACTATACCTGATGTGTTGCAATATGAATACAAATGTGCACAGGTCTGATGAATGCCCTATAGTACATATATCCAAACAGAATCATTAGCCAACATCTCTCATGCCATTCAGGTACACGCTGAAAACTGCGACCACAGCCTCGCAGAGTCTGTAACAATACCCCCCAACTGAATCATACTTATCTTTCCTCTGTGTCAAATGATTCAATTACTTACACTCACCCAGACAGGAAATTAGGGATTTTATGTATGAAGTATTTTGCAGGGGTAGGAGGCGTGTACAGGCTTCTTAATGAAGCAAGCCTGCCAGAGTATATAATGAAGATATCTGAGTAATAGGAGAATTATTGCGACTTGACCTGTAGACCTTCAAGAGACATTTATAAACACACACACACACACACACAATATATAGGGCAAAGGTAAGCAAATGTCAGACAAGAAGAGAAATCATATAAATTAATTGTAATGTAAAACATTTTTAACATTCTTTCCTGAAAATACCCCCCCTTTTTGTGACCCAAGATTTATTTGAATCTTGGGTCACTGCCCAACCCCCAATTAAGTTGTCCGTTCAACTTAAGGTATACTGCTTCTTGATGTTACAACTACTAGTAGAGAAACTCAAGTGGTGCAACAAAACAAATATAAGGAGAGAGATGGAAGCTTTGTTGACAACTGATCCTGACATCAAGGAATAAACTGTTACTGTAGTACCAGGATCAACTTAAAACTCAGTAGATTAATAAAACTGAATGGATTTAAAAGCGTGAATGTTGGTAATCAGGGGGTCCCATGTTTGACCCTGGAAACCACTGGATCCGTGCACACACATTCAGAGACACATAGTTGTCCAAAATTCAGATCACTAATGTCATTATGCCAACAAATACATGAATTAAATAAACAAATAAATATACTGTGCATGTATGTATATGAATAAAATAGATAGATAGTGGGAAAGGGGTCCGGGATGCATGTCATGTAACTGCGAAATCACCGGTTTGCATCCAGCAGAGGACCTTTGTTGCATCACCCCCCTCTCTCTTCTTCCTGTCTTCCTGTCTACTGTGTATTACCAGAAAAGAAAGAAATGCCTTAAAATACCTAAAAGCTGAGTATTTCCAGGCATTCTTGCATCATTTCATATTAAAAAGACAGATGTGGTATAAAAATTTATATTTATTGGCAGTCTAAAAACTAACATCTTAGTTTAATATCTCATGATGCTAACGTTTGAGATCTGCCTCTTTAAGATGGGCCTTTCTAAATAGTCAGTAACAAGACTGTAAAGCTTCATGATGTATCATACATTGTGATGTCAAGCTACTTTTACATTTGTCAGTTTGAAAACTGTGCTTGAGAAGACAAATGTAAATGCAAATTGTATGCCAAAATAAAGGAAAACAAAGACAAAAACACATCATAATGAGCTCGGCTCAAATAAAACATAAAAGCAAGGCGTCAAAACTTTGCATGATGCATTGTGTTAGAACCGTATGTTGAACGTTAAGTATCCATCTGTTTAATGCATAGTATATAGTACAAGTAAAAACACCTTAAACAAATGGTGGTGACCTGAAGGGAATATGGCTGAACATACAGTGTAATGCCCACAACCATTACAGCAGGTGTCATTATATTTTTCTGCTTTTTTTATTTCCCCCCCAACTAGTAGAAGGTAATAGCTTCATTCTAAGTGGAATATATTTATCCTTCACAAATGTCAAACTGTTGTTGTCACAGTGCCGTTGCTACAACAGCCATGGTGTGTGGCAAGCAATTGCCCCATGGGCATATCACACAAACACACAAATGCACAAGCACGGAAACAGCCACGCATGCCCACACACATACAAACACACACACACCTGTAAACATATACCGTGCGCTGGTATGTCAGCAACCGTCTCCTCCTCTCATCACATCCATATACACATCTCCTCCTCCTTCCCTCCTCTTTCACCCCACCTTCCAGTCCACATGCAAAGCCTCCCCCGATGTTGTGGCCTGCCCGTGACAGTAATTGAGGGAAGCTGGCCGGAACAGTGTGATGATGGGGGGAGGAAAAAGGGGAAGGATAGGAGGAGAGAGAGATGAGAAGAGGAAGGGAGGGGGAAACCATTCATCTGAGACCCATGGATGTGGAATGGCATATTACAGGTCATAATATGTAATTAGATAGATAGGGAATAAGGTCAGTGTGCTCTGAGAGGGGAAATTGCTGTCTGCACAGTGCCATCTAGTGGCATAGAGTATTATAGGGTATTTAGGAAGCTTGGTGGACAGTTGTGGAATGAATAGGGAACAAATTAGAACAATGATTTAAGACATATTCTCCATCGTCTGCAAGTGGAGTTTCTCATGTGATTGTTTCCTTCTGAAACTGTGTGCAGCGTTGCTGTCACATGCACTGCCAGACAATGTGGCATTTGTTAATTTTTCGTCATGTGAATGTTACACTGTTAGCCTGCTGATTCTGACTCTAAAACAGAAACTTTGATTACTCTTAATCTTAGCAAACTAGTTTCTTCCCAGTTTAGGAAGACAACGGACAGACAGGTAGACAATGTGTTTGTACCGTTTGTCCGTCTGCCTGCATTCATACTTGTGTTTACATGTTTGTTATGGTAATGCTGCAGTGTCTAATGAGAGATCCTGGCCTCCCCTCTCTGCTTCCTGACAACAGGTGTTTGGTCCAGACCTCTCGGAGACAGTTAGATCACATGACAGGAAGCTGCCAAAGCTGCTGGGCCAGTAGTAAATTACAATCCTGGGGGCAGGGACATTTTCTCTCCCTGTATTTACAAGCCCCAGGTAATACATGTTTGTGTAGCTTTAAGCAGTCTGTCTGCAATCCTACAGATGTGTGTTCATAGAAGTTATTATTTCAATAAAGACCATAGTGTACTTATGGGGCGAGCACACAGAATGTCAAGACTTGCTCCTTTTCTTTATTTTAGTTATAAATTAAATATATTTGGGTTTTGGACTGCTGTTTGACAAAATCATTCATTTGAAGATGTCACCTTGGGCTCTGGGAAATAGGGAAATAGAAAAGAAAAAACAAGAAGTCATTAGTTGCAGTCACACTTGTTGGTCTGCACTCTTTTAAGCATTGATTGTCTCATTCTGGTTTAATCTGTATTTGTTGTAAAGCACTTCATCAGCACTTATTTTATTACAACTGATTTAACCCTAAACATGAATAATGTGTGGCAAAACACACAAAGTACCGTAAAAACAGCTGCTGGTTATTGTGCTATCTAAACACTTCCAAATCAAACCGCTCAGCATATTCACATGTAACATGTGTGTGTCTGTGCATGTCTGTGTGTTTATGTATGTGCACGTGTATTTGTGCGTGTCCACGCCGGCACACTCCTCTATCGTTCTATTACATGGGCCAGTGACTGCGCCATCTCTCCAGTTTCACCCCTCTGCTCTCCCAGACGGCTCATATTGCCCGGAGGGATGGTGTTGATGTGGGAGGCGGGGGGGGCGGAGGGGGTGGGGGTGACTACACACATTATCTGTCTGAGAGCAGCTCAAACCGCGCGGCCACAGCCTCTATCTCCTCTCCGCTGACTTCAACATGTAGCATTTGGTCCCAATAATCGTACATTTCTCTTGTCCGCTGGGAACTGGCAATTGTTCATTTTGATAGACAATAACTGCATTATTCACTGAGACAAAAATTAGTGAAGAGGCAGTGCTGAGAGATACAAATGTGAAAAGTATCTTACAGTCAGATGTCATGTTTAATTCAAGTTAGTTTTTTTAAAGCTTGTGGGGATTATATTGCACTGTGTCAAACTTTATGCCTGTGAAACTCCATGTGTTATTTGTGAATTCTCCGAAATTCTCCTCCTATTTAACACATTGTAATTAGTCCATGACCTATACTTACACTTAAATTTTCAGATGGCGTCAGTTTAATCTAGAATCAATTCTGCCCCCTGGTGGTGACATGATCAAACTAAAAGTTACCCACAGTAGAACCCTGCATTTAAAAAAATGTAAGCTAAGCCTTGCTGATGGTAAAATAATAACCATAAAGATGATTGCCATTTAAAATGTAATGACTGTTGTAAGGGCATTTATACCAATAAACATGCGTGTTCTTATCAAGAAGCAAAGGTCTGTCATTAAAGGTAAAAACTGATTAACTCAGCTTATGGTCTCATCTTGTGGCTTTTATTAGCATGTAGTTTGCTAAGTCACAAAATATTTAGGTATGTTCTTCTTAAATATTGTTTAAGGTTAATTAAATGTACTAAGTGATGTTTGGGTGAATGGAAAATGTTTGTTTATGGAGTTTGTAAGCCTCTTTATATATCTCTTGTCCACTCTTCCTCCAATAAAGTTTTGAGGGTGATAGGTCTGTCAGGATGCCACTGCACTGTATCTCCGCTGAGTAATCGACTCAAATCCATCCAGTAAACGCCCCCACGCCACCTCAACTAATGGCAAACACACAGGAAGTCAGCATACAGCAGTTTGAGCAGAACTGGGTTTCTGTGGAGGCGGGTGACTTCATATAGACATAATTCACAGAGAGAAAAAGTTCAACTTCAATATTTACTTCACCAACTTCACCATCCATCAGTCCAAGAGTAGAGTCCCTTATTTTGATGGCAAGAAAAACAGACATCTGACCACACCTTCAGCACAGAGCAAACACTTGAAATCAACAAACGCTGAATCAAAGCTGCATATTATCTCTATAATCTCTGTTCTGTAAATACAAAAATACTCTGGGTGTTCTTTTATGTCTCCAATAAGAGGTGGAAGTATGAATGCTGCCACAAAACACGGCTACTACGGAATTGTGAATCATATCCCTCCCCAAACTTGGTTTCATGAAATCATGCACCTGCAGCTCTAATCTTAGTGTGATATTAATGTCAGACACTTCAATCAGGCTGGTTCTCAACTGAGCATAAAGGCATTTTGGCCACCCACACAGCTCTGGGAGCGGACATGACTAGCTTTGGCCGGAACTCATTGAGAGGAAGAGCTCATCTGATGTAACAGCGTACTGAAAAAAAAAAACTCAAGATGGTTTTACATCCCAGAGACTGTGGAAGAAAATGCTCATTCCAGCTACTGCAAGTTACGGCAAAGGTGTTCAATGTGGATAATTGTAGGAGAACCATGTTTTTTTTTTTTTCTCTGTTGAATATAGGTTAAAAAAAAATCTGTCAACACAAAATTATAACTCAAAAATAAGTCTTATTGAAGAACAGTGAGCTAAAAAATATATGAAACAATGATATCAAGGTCTTATAGTAACAAAGTGAAACTAGTTGAAGAGTTGTGTCACAAATGGCTTTTTTCTTTACAACCCTCGCCCTGGTGCTTACCTGCTTTAACAACCTGATTGCATTGAAGGTCTGTATAAATGGACCTTTAAGCAAGGCCACCACCTGACAACTCTTCCACAACTAGATGACCTGTGATTTGCCACAAAAAAATACAAAAGAAGTGTTTTTTCCTTTTGAAAAATAAAATAATTTGTGGATGCTTTCACACAAATATATATTATATATTATATACAAATATAAATACTTAAAGAGACAAAGTGCTCCCACTGGGTTATAAACATTTTATAAAGCCACTAGTTTTGTTTGTGTAAGCATATCTGAAGGTGCTGCCAGTAATCACTGTCATAATAAGGCGGAATGATGTCACCTCCTTGTTAATCATTATCCAACCTTGGAAGTGCTCACATGCTGCCTTGATTTCCCAGGCTATAAGAGTGTGTTTTCATCTTGTCCACATCCTGGGGAAAAAACAGCTGGAAATGGACAATTAAGTAAGTTTTAATATCTCCAGAGAGAGTAAAGGAACTGAAATCTGTTCAATATTAGCATGTGCCCTGACTCTGACCCCTGGCAAGTACTTCACATCAATGCATAATAGACTCCTTGTTAGAGCAGCCCAAGTAAACTAGTTAGCTGTTGTAAAAACTGTATGTTAGCCTTCTTTCCCCTTCTGCTGTCTCATTCTTTCCACGTGTCTACCAGTATCTATTTCAGGGTTTTTATCTAGGTGGCCCACTGGCTCAGGACAGTCCTGCATATGTGCATGTGACTGGCAGAAGAAGAAAACGGCAGCGGAAGCGAAGCCGGTGTGCTCTTACAGCTGCCGCCCTCCCTCCCTCCACGCTCTGCTCTCCATCTGCAGCCAAGGCCTAGAAACTCTGTGGCCTTTAATGCCTCTGACACACTCCCAAGCAGCTTATTGATATCGCGTGTGTGTGATGCAATGAGACCAAGGGTGGCACACACATCACGCCCAGTGTCGTGGAAATTTTCCTTATTTCCCTTGGAGAAGTGAGCAAATAAATGATGATTCAACAAGTCGTCTTTTGATCATTTTAATAAAGCAAATAATAAAGCAACTAGTTAATGCAAATAAAAAGCAAATAATCATTATAAAAAAAAAGAAAGAAAGAAAAGGAAAGTGAAAACACTAAGTGGAGGTCCACGAATTGTTTTCACTAAGCAGGCCTAATTCACTGAGAGGAATTCACACAGTCCAACTCTATATTTCAGCTGAAAGGACAGAGATCAGACACCATGAGCATATGAAGCATCTGACCCTGAAGGGCCGATGTAGTCACATACTTATAACTTCATAAACACGTAGCAAAG
>JAVQJD010092862.1:0-13096 GCA_036023655.1 Nannoperca australis
TGTAAAACGACCAAGAAATGTTAAAAGACCAAGAAATATAAAATTACCAAGAAATGTAAAAATAAAATGCAAAACGGAAAATAATACATAGATAAATACTGAAATATCTATTTATGTTACATTTTATCAATAAATGAATGCATATATTTATTGTTAATACTATTTTTGGTGCATTTAATGGCCTATCAATTCATTTATTGACTAATTTATTCATTTATTTATTTATTGTACATTATGGCAGTTTCGGTCCTCCATATAAATGAGTAAATAATTGGAAGTATCGCAGTGTCTATACACTGGCCAGTCTGCATGACATACAATATGAAAGATTTCTCTCCCTCTTACACAAGTTTGATTGCCTGCTCTTCAAACCACATAGGTACGGCCTGAACTTTTAGATTTTCTCTTCACTTTCTGTGTGTCTTTCATTCTGGCAATCGATTTTCTCGTGATTGGTCTGGCTCCCTGAATATATGCCTCTAATTGAAGGCACGGTGAGTGGATCCCTGAGCTTCACAGGTGTTTCATGAAAGAAGAACAAACAAGCCCAGAGTAGCACGGTAGATGAATGAAGCGACACCGAGTGGGAGTGAGCGTGAGAGTGAGTGAGACAGAGGGAGAGAGACACTAAGAACAAAAATAATTATTATTAGGTTGTGATCCAGTCATTTGTGATGCTAATTTCCCAGCAGAAAGGCGAAGGTGTCTCTCTCTCTGTATGCTATTCTTCTGTTGATGGTGTTGAAGTAGACCTAAAAAGCGTATCTTAACCTCTTGATAGTGAAATGGGACATGACAAGATTCCTAGCTTACAAAGCAAAGATTTGGGCCTGTGTGCAGTGGTGCTCAAGTGAGTTTTTATGTGTGAACTGCAATCAAGTTATGTCCATAATGCAACATGACATTGATTCTGACTCCATTTGTACACGATGTTACTGTGTCAGTCGATCAATCAGTAAAAGTACTTTACACTTGCTGGTATCAAATTTCCAAATCTAAGCCAAAGTGATCTGTTGAAGCTCTTTCCTCTGTAAGCTTGAAGTTTTTAGGGGGATCAGGAGATCAAATGAGACAGCATCATTCGCCCCAACCACCTCCCCTTTGAAAATTTGCATGTGAACATGTGAACGTTTCTTACCACACTGTAATGGGCTGACTTTAACGGACACCTGCTGCATTCATTCTACACATCTTTGGTGAGTTTCCTTATTGTCATTAAATAATGCAAACGTTTCAGGGAATGAAGGAGGAATTCATTCTGCCCTGTTTCTGATGCAGTTCTTATTGAATGTGCATGCCCAATCTAGGCCATAAAAGAACAAATCAATAATGTATCTGAATGCTACTGTCAGCATGCTAACATGCGCTCAATAACAATGCTAACATATTAATGTTAAGCAATAACATTAGCATGCTAACATCTGCTAATTAGCACAAACTATCAAAATGTCATTAGATCTGCTGGTATTTGGTTTAAACCAAAGTTTGGGCACATTTTGACCTGATGTTGGTGAAGCCACATAAAAGGTCAGGGGATCAAAGTGAATGCAATTTATCCTGAGGACTGAATAGCTGTTTAGACATTTCACTCACAACCACAAATGTTAATCTCACAGTAAGAATAGTCATTAGAATTTAATTTCTGGGAACCATGAACGCCTGTACTAAATGTTGTGCCAATTTGTCCAGGAGAAGCTGAGATACTTCACAGCATAAGTGAAGGCCTTGACCTGCTGGTGGCACTAAAGGGAAATAATTAGAATTAATCCTCTGGGTACAAGGGATATCTGTATGAAATTTCATAGCAATCCATCCAATATTTGTTGAGATATTTGAGTCTGGACCAAAGGGGTGGAAAGACCGACAGACAAACATTGCCATCCTTAGAGCCATGCCCTCTAACTCAAGAGGGGGAAAACTGCATGTACCTTCAGCTATTGTAATTCATTGTTTTTCACTAGAATCTTATATCAGTTCCTCTACAAGGCCAACACAAACTTGCAATTACTGTCCTCTATTGTAAAGTCTCACACAGGAATGCTGTGTGACATTTACTGTATCCAACAAATGCTTTATTGTAAGCCAACAGAGGCTGCTGTGATCCCTAGCTGATGCAAAAGGAAAGAAGTGCTATTGTGGCCTAAATGTTACTCCAGGCACAGTAGAGTTGCTGTGACAGCTCCCGTAGCTCCTGCTCTTGCAACACTCTCTCTACCAGCCCCCATGCACCAAAGTAGTCAGTTTCACCTCCCCAAGTAAAAGCCACAAGGCACGCTGGCTCAGGGATACAGGGATAGAGACTGACAGCAACATGACAGACAGATTGATCTTAGCTGGTTGTGTGAAGACAAAGACTAAAATTAAATTAAATTATAAGACAACCCTTAACAAAACTTTGCAGGTCTTACTTTGGCTATCTGACCCCTTTTAGGTATGCTGTTACTGCAGCTTTGAATTTGTTGCATAATGATTTGGTCACTAGGTGTTTTCAAAAATACTTTCACTTTCAAGTTGCATAAGTGAAATATGATCATGTTCTTCTACATCTTCTGATGAGAAATGCTAGTAGTCACTCACCGCTGTGTTTAAGGGTGTGTTAAAGCTCTGTGTTGTACATCATTTTTTTTCAGTTTGAAACCTACTGTGCTTTATCATAATTATTATTATTAAAAGTCACTAAAGCCACAATAAAATGTTCTTGCCAAATTAAAATTGAACATTAAACACTAAAAAGAGACTGACAGAAAAAAAACCTCTGAGACAGCACATAATTTCTATTGTCCCTGCCTTTGCTTCCTTTGACCTTGCTTTTCCAGTCGCCATCCCTCCCTCTCTTCTTTCATTTCAGGTTATGGGAGTGGTGGCTTTGTGACATTGCCTTCTGTAATGCCTTCTGTCTGTAAAGGATTTCTGCTTTGCCATTAAGAAACAAAATCATAGAAATCTTCTGTTTTTATTTATTTACTTTCATTAAATGAAATGATTTGTTGTCTTATAACTTTACATTCCTCAATCTAAAATAACTACAATAACCTAATATTTGTTTTAAAAAAATACACAGAAATACTGAAAGGGTAAAGTTTAACAAAGCCCCTTAATATATTGTTATATTTTATTACTTCTAAGGATATTTTCTCTATTTTTAATACACGGTGAGGACATTTGCAAAGGTTCAGGTGCTCACACATAAAGAAACATACAATTCCTCATCACTTGTATCACCATAAACCATAATTTTCTATCATATTTTTCTCTGTTGATTCACTTCAGAAGATTCTGATTGCTTCTGTTGCAGTGAGCGTAAAACAAACACTCCAGGTCCAGTAGTTATTTCGCAAAGTGTACTGAACCTGAAGTTCACGTAAATGGTTTTGCCCTGACTTGCCTTTGTTATTTGTTTGCAAGTTAACTTTCTCAAGAACTTTGTTCAGAAGGTGAACAAAGTACTTCACCAAGGCTCAGAGTCTTCACATCCTATTCACTCTCTCTCTCTACTCTAGTCCATTTTTTTGTCCTTATCAGACTACTACAATATTAATCCACATGTGCTGCAAGACTAAAATGAAGTAGAAGAAGGGACTCAATAATGCATAGCACCCTCGTCTGTATCGCTACCTTCAGGTGAAGCTTGTACAAAATTAGGACATTGAAATTAACAGCAAGCTTGGCTGGCTAAATGAAGTCTAAGTTTACTTTTTAACTGGCTGAGAAAGTTTTAGCCCTGGTGCAGTTGGTTGGAATAAGCTTGTCTTTATTTCCAGTGTGTGTTTGGACTGGTGGCAAGTCACTTGTAGGCATGTCAGCACAGCAGGAGAGCCAATGTTCCTGTCTTTATTAATTACTACCTGACACACACACACACACACACGCACACGCACACGCACACGCACACACACACACACACACACACACACACACACACACATACTAACGAACACATACTTATTTGCTCACACATACACATTTGCCAACACATACCTACCCAGTCCTCCTTTAAACTACTCTGCAAAATGCACACAATTACACTTTGATTCAAACACACAACTGTCTCCAAGAAAATCCTTTTGCAATAACTCACATCCCCCCGACATTTTAGCAACAGGAAGCTAGTAATGTGTCCCCATATCCCCCCTGCACTTCTACTTACTCATGCTTGGTTAGGCCAGAAAGGGCACTGAAGAAGCAGATGAAGCAGAATGACGAGCCAGGCTGCTAGCCTCAACTAGAAGCTGCTAGCATGACCTGGTAAAATCCATAATGCACTAGACAGCATGACAATACATGGCATACTATATTTATAGATTTCGGATCTGTTCCTCTTTTTCCCTTTGGGGCCACAGAACAACATTTTCCTATAGAGCCAGAAAACATGTCAAACTGTTGTTTGGCTTCGCATTATTTATTTGCCTAGCTTAGCAATAGCACTCTCTATTTTATATCGCTCCCAACTCTCATACTATCATTTGTTATGCTTCCAAGCTTCTCCACAGTGCCGACCCTTATTCCCATTTTCATTAGCATCATTATAAGAGTCAAACGGCCATTCCCTCATTTTAATGTGCCTGATAATCAGCCTTCTTGTGAAGGGCACAATGTGAGCACCGCTGCCAAGACTCACCGCCAGAATGCCAACTAAAACAAAATGATAAAAAAAGAGCACAGGACACTTGCCAACGGGTTTACCTACCAAACATTAAGACTGAACATTATGCAATGGTACAATAACATTGCAGTCATTTTAACACCAGCTGTTTATGAGCCCGTCCTTGGAGATGGAAGTGAATGCTAGGCAGGGAAGGTGGATGCAAAATACTCTCCTGTCTCTCAGCCATCAAAGTGCCCTTGTACAGGACAAGTAAACCTCAACGGCTCCAGTGGTGCTGTTCAGTAGTTATCGGTACAAGAGTGTGTCTGTACCAGGCGGCTCCCAAGTGTGAGTATGCAGCTGTCAAATAATAAAGCACAGCAATATTGAAAAATGCCTAAGAAAACTGTTCTTTGAAGGTATATTCAATTTGTATAGTAAGAACTAGGTCTACATCATAATGAATAATTAAATTAAGGCATATTCAACAGCCATAGCGTGCAATAACAGAATAACAAAATAATGCTTCTACAATAATTATTCCACTAATGCCATTATTGACCTGATTTGGTCTGATTTGAGAAGGATGGGAAAAATCATCAAATTGTAAGATGTGACAGAATCTTCAAAATTGCATGCAACCTTTGTCTATCAATTTAATGAAATAACAGGGTTCCTCTTTAATGTTCCACTTTTAGAAATGGCAGCAGTTGCAAAAAGCCCTCACAACACGGTGACACAAAAATGAAGATGAAAGAACAAAAGAACTTTCTTTCATTGTTCCATTTGTTTAAATATGAACAATTTCAGTCATGGTATTGCTTTATCTATCTTTTCCCCACTTCCTCTCTCAGGCAGTTTCATCCCTCTCTGGTTGTGCTGGCGCTAAATTCTCCCTTGAGGCAATGTCAGAGTTTGTGAGGGGACAGTATAGCTGTTTGTGTGTGTGTGTGTGTCTCAGTATCATTTGTAGATACTGTGTCTCAGTATCTACAAATGTGTCAACCACAATGCAGCATTTGGAAAAAAATATTCATTCATAATTTTTCCAGTCTTCTTAGGTAAATGATCTGGTGCAGGGGCAAGACTAGAAACGCAGTCCTGCTCTTAACAAGGATTAAGGAATTAAAGTCAGCTAAGTATCACATATACATGCACCCCTAAGTGAACACTGAGGTTAAATTTTCATAGTTGGTTGTCATATGATTTACATTGCAAACCAGTTCTGAAATAAAATAAAAATAGAAAGCAATGATGAAAAGATAGCATAATGATGTAGGCTACATTAGCTCACTGGTTAGCTTAAGCATAACCAAGGTCAGTCATTGCAGCTCAACTGGTTCCATTGATATTAATTGGTACTGGCAGTGACTGCACCCCCTGGGATCATATCTCTGCAGGTTGGCAAGCTCAGGTATGGGCCAGCACAATAAGCAAACGCACACACAAACACACAACGGAGCAGACATGGCACAGACTCGAAGACATAAAACACCACCATTCATAAACACTTTCACAGCCACACAAAAGAGTGAGGAGATGCAACAGTAGCATTAGTGGAAGCATGTTACTTTGAACACAAACAAACAAGAACAAAAAAACACTTGAAACACATTTGGTTCAGGCAAAATACAGCTTTACATTCTCACAAAAGAAGAAGAACCTTGACGTACAGACACATCCAGACCTCTCTACCTCTCGCTCTCTGACTACTATCTCTCAAAGTAAATGGATTTGTGTATATCAAAAGTACATACTTACTTATTTACTGAAACTTTATTTTAGACACATAAAAAAAAACATATCAGTAAATAGGTAAAATACAAAGACACCCGATATCACAATATATATAAGTTCTCACATCCACAATAATTAAAACACATAAAAGTATCAAAAAACAAGAGGAATACCTTGTGTCACTTTATGTAACATTAATTAAAGCCACACAACATAAATTCATTGACATATACATTTATACATAAAATTCCTTATCACTGCTTGAAACTTGCAACATTAGTTGTGACAAACACATGACTTGTATTGACAGTATTCTACCTTGTTGTTTTCCATTTGTCACTGGAAGGGGTGCAGATATACTCTTACCCCATCTGGTTTGCATGGTTTGATGTGAGTGCCAAAAATCCTTGTCACATATCCCCCATATGTGACAAGGATCTCTCGCTCTTTTAACAAACAACTTACCATGATTACTTGATCAAATTCTTTGGACGCATCAAGAAAGTCCATAAATATTGTAGTATTATATTTTCTATATTTACCAACTTCCTAAATGCATAAATACGCATATCTGTGCTGTGGTTATTCTTGAAACGAAACTGATTGTCAGTGGTTGCTATGTATTTTTGAAGCCTATCAAGGATAATTCTTTCTGATACTTATGTATGCTAGCCAGTGCAACTGGTCTGGTTTTGCCTTTGACAACTGGCACTAATAAGTCAAATAGATAAAATAGAGTCAGGTAGTATTCTATGCATGAGCAGTCCAGAAAAACACATAAGAGATCCTATGACTTGCATTCTTAAGATGTTCTGCTGTTATTTGATCAAGGGCACTTGTCTTATTCGTTGCCAGTTTCTCAATGGCATAGCCCACTTCATCAGGTCTAATAAGTACACCATCATTATTGGATACGTTACCAACATTAAATTCATCACTCTTAATATAGTTAAAGACGTCCCTATAATGTTTTCTCCATAGTTCAGCAATATTATTGGAACCAGTCAGACCATCAATGCTAGATGGCAAGGGCATCTTACTGTTATTGATAAACTTATTTCCAAAATTCAGTGAGAGTTTTTCATCTGAAGCTTTTTGGCTATTGAGTTTTCCCTTGTGGCCTGCTCATTTCTATATATATATATATATATATATATATATATATATATATATAAAATAAGGTACAACATATTAAATCTAAAGCTGCTATCATGACAAAACTGGATTAAGTGTTGACCAAGTTATTATCTGAAATATCTGACTCCAAGTCAAGAAAGAATTTTGTGGCAAAGACACACAGCTTAGTCTTTACAACCTGTATGTTTCCCCCAGCACTGATTCCAACAATGCCGCTTGTCTTCTTCTCTTATGGAGGATTCAAGTGGTGTTTAGACTCAACACCATTTCCAGTGACATGTTTCAGTTGGCAGCCCTCCTTTACTACATGACTCCACGCAGGTGACAATGGTTTTACAGCTGCCGCATCGCAATTCCTCACCGCGTTTGAGGCTTCCTCTGCTGCACTGGTATCAAGGACAGAGGCATTGAGGGCACTGACCTCTTCATACCCTGTTTCACCAAACCTCCCAGCTGATTTGGGGAATCCCGGGTGCACCCCTTCTTAGACCAGGTTGCTTAATCACGCACAAGCGTTGGTTTGCGTTTGTTATTTACATCATTTTGTGGTCCTTTAAGTGCCATAAAGCACTGAGAGGAGTTCAAAAAGAACTTTCTTGCAGTTCTCAGTCCACTCAGATCCAAAGCGATTCACAGCCAGTAAAACAATGTCGTCCTGGCTCAGAGTTTTCATTTTAATAGCAAGAAAATTAAAAAGTTTCTTCCACAATCTTTTTGCCATAAACAGATGTGTATATCTCTGGTTTTATTCGAGATTTGCTGAGAGCAGCAGCAGCAGCAGCACTGCCACCTCTACCACACCCCTCCACCATATTTGATCATATGATGTCAATGTCATTAAACATTTTTAAGCAATTAGAAAAATCAGCTGCAGAAACTAGCTTTCAGATGAATACACAAGTTCACTGAATACTTTCTGCTGTCTATTTATTCTGACAGCCGGTAATCAAATGCAGATCATTGAAGCTGTTCACCACTGAGGCAGTTACAGTCAAATGAAGCATGCGAGTGTGATATTTTAACATTTAACTAACTAAACAAAAGTCAGACTGAACACATGCACTGTACTTAAAATGGATGAGCTGCTGTTTGTTAATGAGTGCCTTGTGTATCCCCAATTTCAAATTGTAATAAATCTTTAGTCATATTAAGAACCTTTCTATCTCAGACATCAAACTGCGTAACATGAGATGATTTGTTCCAATGGAAATGTAGGAAATTACGCCCATTCAGTACCACTGTTGTCCCAATTTATCACACCATCTACTCATTGACTGGCCAACGGCTCCGTGTGTGTCGAGTTAATGCTCTCTCTTTTTCTTTTACACCCTCTTCCATCTGCCCGACTTTCCTTTACAGATGGCTGAAGTAATGGTAACTCAAAGATGAGGAGGGATGGAGGAGAAGAAGAGTGACAAAGCTGGGTAAGCAATGAAGAGAGGGAAAGAAAGAGAGACGGAATCCCTATAAATCACGTGGCAAATTCAGCACTCACACATCAGCAGCAACTCTGTCCACTAATTAATATCCTGTTAAAGAAACATCTCCATCAACTAAATCTGTTAATATTTAGGTTATTTTAGATTTAAATATATATTTCACTATGTTCAACTTAGAGAAATACTAAATAATCACACCAAGGCTATTGATTCTCGGAAATAATTTGCACTATTAACATGCAATCTGTATCTGGATATTGTATGTCGCTAACGAAAAATGCATGTTAATGCAGACTGTAAGTGTTAATACATTGCATTCAATCAGAATGCTATCTGATTATGTATGCCGGTAGTCTGGCTCACATTGTGATTGGATCCAAGCCAGGTGTAAATGCAATCTGTACAGCGACAGTATTCCCTGTGGGGGCACAATTAGATGTTTCCATAATAATGACAGTATACAAAACACAGTATACATAAAAGGCACTAACCCAATGATCACCTACTATTTCCTTAATAAAGACCTAATACATTTTGATAACAAGTGTTATTGTGTCATCAAACTACAATTCCTAAAGTCAACATATTGTTTTTACTACAAAGAGCACTGTCTTTTACTGTAGTACCTTAGATTAATGATCAGTTTTAGTGTCTTTTTAGGAGAATCACCTATTAATAAGACAGAAAAAATACAATTTTCCCCCACAAATGCAGCTGTTTCACCCCTGATTAGTGTCTGCAGTCTTTCTGACAAGCTGCATGCAGCCCCAACAACCTTCACCAAGACAGTGGGGAACTTGAATGTTGCCTGAGAGACTAAATTTGGGCAGGAAACATGTAAATATCATGAAAAGGTTAAATACTGCAAGTGCACAGTAAAAACTGAAGGCAACTCAGATGAGCATTTTGATCAACTCAGATATTTTCTCTTCTGGATTTTGGCAGCTGGACAGTCAGATGACTTGGTTTAATGGTCTTTTAGTGCCTGTATCAAACCTAAAATGTAAAAGTGGAAAGGTAAAAATATGAAAGCACCCAAGTACATCAGTTTTACATATCCTGCCACAGGTATTGATTAGAAAACCCACATACCCACATACAGAACCACCATTTCCTGTGAATTAGGTGTCTGGTCTATAAACTAAAATGACAACCACTCACACACTGGTACTGGTCTTGCGACTATAAAATGTTCTGTAGTACTGTAGGCATGCTCTGATCAATAACTTCTTGAAGCACAAAATTACGTGGAATCATGGCCAGAAGGGCGTTAGGTAGGATCGAGGTGTGTGTGTGTGTGTGTGTGCATGTGTCTGTGTGGTGGGTGTTGGTAATAAGATGAAGGGTCGCAGCATCCCTTGTGTTCCTGCCACAACTGCAACAATGCACACATGGAAACATAGGAAATGAGCACACACTTGGTCACTCATCCACATAACCTTAAATCTTTAATTTAAACATTTCATTTAAATATGAAATGTTAATTGTGAAACAGAGCGAGAAAAAAATGGTGAATGAGGATGAGGGATGAGGAGCGGGAGTGAGAGAATGTGTAAGTGAAACAGATGGAGTGGAAACAAATGCATTGTGATAACATCATTTAAACAGTGCTTGGCTCTCTGAGGGCCCTGGCTGCCTTTGCACTCCCTCTCACACTCGTTTGACTGGGAAAATGGCCAAAAGGACACGCACTCTCTCTCTCTCTCTCTCTCTCTCTCTCTCCCTCCCCTGCCAAGAGACAAAATTGTACAGAATTGTGCTGTCAAGTCTCATTTGTGAGAGAAGTCGCACTCTGGTTATTACTTGAAGACAGCAGGTTGTTTGGTGACTTATGATGAATCATCTTATTGCTATGTGTGTAGGTTTAGATCATAATGTATGTGGTCTTAGTTAAAAAAGTGTGTATTAGGGATGAAACAGTTCAAGTTAAAACTCCGTTCAGTTCGCTAGTCACGGTTCGGGGCATGTAGCCTATGTGTTGTTTCGTTCATTTGAAACAGGCTATGAGGCCCACTGTGTGCTTTGTTTCATGTCAAGTTAGTCTACTGTTTCTATTTATTGCCACGCTAGAAACGGGGAATAGCCGCACTGATTTCAGTCAAAAGAACATGCACAGAATTGCAGCTGTCAGTCAGTCTTGGAAATGGCAAGTGGACAAGACAAAGTGCAGTTAGAGGATCTGCCATCATCGTTTCGGTCTGATGTACGCATTTAGTGTTACCTATAACATCGGTGGATAAATTGCACTGTGCAACATGTAAGGCTTATGCTAGCAGCAATACCTTCAAAATGATGAACCATTTAGCAACCCAGTGTGTCAGGAGGAGAGAGTTGAGTAGGAAAGAGCAACTCCTTCTTCCCGCAGCAGCGGGGGATGGGGGGGGGGGTGGTGCAGCTGTGGAGGATTTCATCATGATTAAAGTACTTGAGATTCGATAAAATATCCCCTCTCGCCGCACTTAAGCAACACAGTAATTCCCAAACTTTATAAATTGACACGACAAAGAACTGTTCAACACATTAAAATAGGATGAACAGAGCAGTTTATATCGATGGCCTAAGTCTATATGATGTAGCAATTTATATATGAAATTAACAAAGCTGCAAGTTTTGTTTGCAGAAATGAGAAAATCTATTCTTTTTATTAATATTTGACAATGAAGAAGTGTTTGTTATGTTCTTAGCCTCAATTTTGTTAAGGCAAACAGTCAGCCACATAAATAAAAAGGATGTTGAAATTGACAATGCCTCACACACATAACGACACTCTCAAGCACACACAACTGACCCTAATAGGAACTGTAATTGAGGTTATCATAGGTCTTTGGTGCAGTGGTTGCAATAACGAGAGGAACAAAAGGTGACATGTCAGCTATTTTGCCCAAGCAGATGTTAGGGCAGGGCTCAGCCCACTGGAACAAACTGTGGGTAAGAAAAACATATTTTTTTTTTTTTTTTTTTTTACAATACTTAGAGGTAAAGGATATATCAGCATGCCTGACATTAAAGTATGGTTGAGTCTGACATAGTAAAGAAAATACAGGTGTTGAATGGCAGTGTTCATGCTTTTCTCTTTTTGCCTTTCACCCCAAGTTAGTAGTTCACAGCTCCTCATTTATGTCACGGTCCTTGTCGCTGCCATCTCCTCTGTTGGCCTGGGGAGGGTGGAAAATGCCATGTGCCTGCTCCCACACACGGAGTCACCATTGGACGAGAAGGACATTCACCAAGAGAGTGCAACACGTGCAGAGATTCACGCTATCTCAGTTTCCCTGTTTCCCTAAAGAGATGCCCTGGCAGCAGTAGTCTCTGGTGTAGAGACCATGACGCAATCCCCTGCTGGCTTCCCACATGAACTACTTTACTTGTCCACCAACCGTTATACATGACAAGCCTTTGGAAATGACATGTCTTTTCTCTTTTCCTCTCTCTCTAAGCCAACATTTACCTATATGTTACCTTATCTCCTCATTTGTTACTCATCTCTACCGCCTTTTATTTTTTCTTTTGTTTCACTCTTTTGTCATCCTTTCCTCCCCCTCCCTCCTCTCCCATTGAACAATTTGTCCCTCTCGGAGCTGATATCACTCGGGCTTGATGCATTTATGTGAGTGACTCAGGCGCTTCAGTTACATGAAAGAGTTTTAGAAGAAACCCACCAACTCAGCTACTTGGGGAATGTGTGTGTGTGTGTGTATTAGTAAGTTTAAAGCTGGTCTTTAATGACCTAAGCCCCAAGGCTCATTTGAGCTGCATATACCAGCAGTCAACTGTCCAAACATCTGGGTGGTAACACACACACACACAGATAAACACACACACAGGGGCTGAGCTTTTATCATTGGCCAGAGGAAGAGTTTTAGCATCCACCCTGACAGATGCCGCCCACACATCAACACACACACACAGACACACACACACACACACACCACTGCCAGTGGAAAAACACTGGAGAAGGACTTAGGCTGAGTATGATCCATATGTGTGTAACATATATCTGACAGCTAGGATTATGTGTATATATGAGAGCGAGAGAGAGCTGTATGTGTCGGTGTGTGTGTGTGTGTGTGAGACAGTGACAAAGCAGGGCCATTTCAGCAGGTCCCTAGCAGTCACTAACTCTCTCCTCTTTCTTTCTCACCTCTCTCTCTCTACACGTCTTTGTTCTCTCGTTGATACTCCCTCTCTCTAAAGCTCG
>JAVQJD010092881.1:0-51633 GCA_036023655.1 Nannoperca australis
TGTGTGTGTGTGTGTGTGTGTGTGTGTGTGTGTGTGTGTGTGTGTGTGTGTGTGTGTGTGTGTGTGTGTGTGTGTGTGTGTGTGTGTGTGTGTGTGTGTGTGTGTGTGTGTGTGTAACTTCACTGTAAAGGTCAGAGGTCATGTTATTGAAAAATGAATAATATATGCAACATAATAAGTTAAATAAATACAATTTTGAGAAGCTGAATAATTTGACATAAGCTTTAAAAGGACTTGTAGTTTTGTCACTCAGACACAAGATGCTGCTATTGACCTGTAAAGGCTGCAACAGAAAATATTCCAGGTGTGGAGAAGTCAGTACTTGCTTCCTCTTTTTTTTATAACATTGCCATCACTCATAATTGATCTGTATGTATTTGAGAAAAAACTTTTACAAATGTGTGCAGCAGCTGCCCTGTGTCTGTGTGGCATATTTATTTGCAACTTTACTTGTACAAGTAAGCATAATGTCTTCCTTGTATCTCTTTGTTTTTTCTTTTGAAATAAACAAGGTATAAGAAAGAGAATCTAGTCCCTGGAAAATAGTTTCCAATTAGGGGTGAAAATGGAAAGAAGTAATGCTTGGCATTATGATGGCCAGCATGCTCATGGATTTTCTTTCTCTCTCCTCTCCTGCTGTTCAGCTTTACTGTCTGAACAGCCGCTGCCTGTGTAACACCTCACTGGTAGGGAGTTCACTACAGTAGCATATTTAGACAGCTGTAAGCACAAAAGCTCCTGAGGAAACCGGGTAGAAGGGTTTTTATGTGGGAGCGGGATGGGATGGAGGTGCACTGATCCATTGCAGCTCTCTTCCTGTGTGGTTACTCCTCTGTCATGCATCCAAATGTTTCCTCTCCCTCTCCATCACCTGGGCAAGCTTTAACTTGACGCAAACCTTAACAGAGGACACGTGAGGTTTGCGCTTGGTGATTTTGTTTTGTAAACTGTGAAAGAGAAACTTGATTTCCACATTTCAACAGCACTATAAAGGCCAAGCCCAAGGCGTGAGTTTTGCAATATAAATGAACTTTTCTCAAAGTGTATGTAAGGGAATGATGTAATACTTGGCACAGTCACTAGTTATAGTTACGCACTTACATGCAGATAGTTTCTCATCTCTTTTTCTCTCACACTAACACACAAACACATTATCCACAATGCCCTTAGATACACTGAGACAGGCTTCCATGGTGAGCGGCAAACCAATCACTACCCACAGGCTTCAGGATGTAGTTTTTTATGTTTTATGTGCTGTACAAGGCCTCATCCTAAAACTGTGGACACATAGTTGACATGCAATTAAGTTGATATGGTGGGAACTTGTCTATTTACACATCCAGCAGATACGGATGTGTAAATAGAAATATCTGGACAGACAGATTGTAAAATATTGATTAGAGCAGCTTTAAACACCACTAATCGTTTTACTGACGATTTTACACCAAGGATGTAAATCAAGTGAAAATAATCTCAGTTTAATCTGACAATTGTGTCATGCTACTACTTACTAAAGACAAAGCTAATACCCCTTAGACAGATTAATGATTTCTCAGTAAAGCCTTCAGTTGGCACCACTGGTCGTCCTCTTAAGCTGGCGAGGATACCTCTCCTGTTTCGCCTCTGGTTGCATACAGAGCAGTGATGTCAGCTGTTTTCTTTTGCCATTATCTTGTGGTCATACTTCTTGGATTCTGAGTTACTTGAAACTTGGCATCGCGAAGTTACAACAGCCTCCAGTATTTCTTTTTTTTTCTTTCCACAGCAAAGACTAGCTTTAAAACTCCTTCACACGGGCAGAAGTCTGAGGGGAAATTTGGAGGGAAGGATGGGTATTTTTTTCTGAGTCGTGTTTATCCTGAGGCTTTGGTGTAAAAACCATAATATGTGTCCCATGGGCCGTATTTCCTTGTTGACCTGCTAGTGAGCGCTCTGTATTCGATATGCCAGTGGTTTTAGAAAAATAGGGCAGGTCGGCGGGCGCGTGAGTGCTCTTTTCCATATATATCTGCGATCTGCTCAATGGGTTTGGACAGGCCGAGCTGAAATGCTATCCAGTACATTTTATACAAGAGGGATGGAAAGAGAAAAGAAGACTTGATGGAGTGACGGTCTGAAAAAGAGAGAGGTTTAAAGAGAGAAAATGCAGATGAAATGGAAGTGTGTACGGTTCAAATGAGTCACTGTATGTGCTCCTTTTCCACTTTTTGCCACTCTTGTTCAGTCTCTGTCACTTCCTGTTAACAAAGAGAGGTGAGAGGTGGATTGCATAAGAACTTATGTCATGTATCCAATATGGAATCAAACAAGGGTCAATGAGATTTTGCGGTTTGTGAAATAATGTTCAGAAGTAATTTCAAAGGCTGTGGTTGTATATCAGCCTTTGCACATCTGTGGGGAAAAAAAGTCAAAAACTTCAAGCTTGTGAATTTGTAAAAATTATGTTTTAAGTTTTAGCATGTCTAAATAAAATTTGGTTATTATTACAGTGATCACTGATAGGTTTGTTGGCCCTACGTTTACAACCAAAATGTATACTTCAGTGTCACACACCGTGTGGGAACTTGAATGTGGAGTTTCACACACATTTTTCTGCTTTGAATGTGGACTCAGATATATACAAAAGCCATTCTTTCAAGTGTTGTAGTAGTTTTGTGTTGTTACAGATTGTGTATGAATTTGATTTACCTCACTTTTGATCAGGACCAGCAATGAGGAGTGGAAAAGACTGAGGTCCAAGCTTGTTTTCTCAGATTTGAAACTTGTTCATGATAGAATAATAAGAAAAGCCACCAAGTTTCACCAGTCTTCACCAGGGATTGAGAAATTTCGAGTGTTTTGCTGAAAAGCCGTTAGCACGTGCATAAAAGATTCTGTGAATTTCTGTGTTTCTCAAAGGGAATTGGAACAATGTGCTCGAGGTGCGATCTATTTTTTCTTTAATCATTTCCATATTTGTAGGTCAGGCACAGGTCATAAGAAGGAACTGAAGCACACATGGCTCTTTGCTCTCCATGTTATTGCATCATTATTTAACCAAGTGAAAAATGTCTGATTTCAGAGGACGCCCTGAGGGTTGACCACCTTTATCATATTACTATCACTTTCTCTGATCGTCTCAGAGCCAAAGACAACACACAATACATTTTCGACAATGAAAAACACATGTTACTGATGTGACTCAATTGTGGGGTTAAAAACTGAAACCTAAGCTGTGCGTAGCATATGCAGGAGATCAGACACGTCTCTCTGTGGCTAGAGAAGCTCCAACTCACTTTGAGTGTAAATACTCCACACTCACACATTGTGAATTATAAGATGCTGAGACAAACCAGGTGCCTTTTTTTATTTGGAGTTGCTGCTCAGTGTCTCTGCTCCGAAAAAAAAGTATTGCTGCTGAACTGTTGTGTCTCGTTTTGCAATTATGAAAGAGGTTAACAAGAGAGCCTGTTTCATGTCTGCAGCTTTGAAGTCATGTCGTGAATGCAGTAATTAGTCAGTGTTGATTCTGTGTCTCTTGGCGTTGTGACATTGACGCAAATTAGCTTCAAGTAGATAATTACAGCATTTTCCAAGTTTTGGAGTATTTATCCAAGTTTTCCATTTATTCATGCACATTTCTTTTTGCAATAATATTTTTTCCTTTTTCTCCTTTCTCCAACCATGGATGCTGACATGACTGCGGATGTCATATTTATAGTTCTACAATCCTGAAGGGAGCCTATTGCAGCCAAAAAATGTTGGTTTCACAGCGTTGATTACCGCGAATGGCTGCAATATTTTTTCATCATTATGCCCAATTTTCCAGACAGCGTCCTGAACAAGCTGTCCAGGGTTTGTACTCAAGAGTCACTGAAAGTAGTCCTAACTACCTTGGAGCCCAGCAACTGTGGTCCTCCTTTTAAGGAGAGGACTGAGTTATCAAGCATCTTTCCAAAGAAAAAGCTAAAGTAACATTCAGACGAGCCAGAGAGCCGTCTTAACTTGTTAAGAGCTGTTAATAGGATGGATTTGATCATAAGCCAAACTTTGATTGCTGTCACAGCGGCTGAACTATTCAGTAATTACCCCACCACTCAAAAGTGCTGCCTAATTATGAACTTTAGGCTATGACAAGTTTTATTGTCCCTGTCAAATTCAGCAAAATCCCTGGTCCTCAAATGAATTGTACTAGTAGTACATTATTTAAACAATCAGTCTGTAAAAAGAACATTATTGTCTCCTGCCGTTCCTCCAACAGCATGATGGCAAGCGATAAATGAAACACCCTCTACTTTCAGGTCAAAGAGAGCAAGCTGTTAATTACTGATACTCATGTTTACTGATTACAATTCCCACATGTTCAAACTTCTGCCGCCACTGACTTGCAGCATTATGTCACCAGATAGAAGTGCCAATTTTAGGGAGCGGTTCTCTATCTGGTCTCCTTCTTTTTTTATTAACAAAAGAAGTGACCTCTTTTCCCCCCTCGCAGCAGTTCAACAGCATACATTTATAATTTATGTTGAAATGTATGAGGAAACCAAAACAAATTAGTCACTCAGACAGGAAGGAGTGAAGGGGGGCAAAGGGATGACGAGGCCAGGACGCGTGTCGGATGTGAACAGGCCCAGATGGAGCAGTGCTGTCTTCTGTACAGTGTCACAGGACCGGGAGAGAGAGGATGTACAGATATGTTGTTCATACAGCAGTGCTAACTATGGAAAGGAAGATGTATTTTCACATTATTGTTGGATTATGCACATTTATCCTACATGTTGTTTTAAAAGATAATGCAACATCTGGTTGTGGGAGAGTGAGGGAGAGAGGCAACAAGGAAAGGGCAAAAATGCAGACAATAAATACATAATTGGGAAGGAAGAAAGCAGTTCAAGTATGTATTTAAGCTTCAAACCTTATAAAATAAAATAAGTAGAGGACCATGAGACAGACAAGAGTCAAAACCAGTGAGGCAGTCCAAAACAGGAGAACAAATCCAACAAGCAGCAGGCAGGAATCCAAAGTACAAATAACTAGGCAGAAGGTCAGGCAGGTACAGGTGACATGGTACATGTAACAGACTTGAAAGCGGCATATAACAACAAAGCACCATTGCAACTAAGATGGTCTGGTTGGGGAATGAATGGAACTGGGAGGCTGATGAGATGCAGGTGAGGAGGTGGCTTGGGAAGGTCAGGCAACTGCAGAGCAGACGAGGGAAGTCCAGGCACAATCCCCTGTGGGTTCATCCCTATCACACACGTGCTCCACTGTTGATATAAAGTCAAAAAGGAAGGTTTACGGTCAGCTAGCTTAATTGATTTGTGTTTAAGTTTTCAGAAAGGTTCTGTTCTCAAAAGCTATAATATCCAGATGATATGGCAATATGTTCTCCATTTTGAAGCACAGGTGATCAGTCAAGCTTGATGCTTGCTAGGAGTCCATAAATAAGCTGTGGTGCTTAGCGTCTGTCCAGATCTGGATGCGAGTCCCACGCTACCTGCTTCCTTCCAGCCCACCTTGGCGGGCCAGTTTAGCCGACTCCAGCGGCTTTACACTGATAATTTATGCCCGTCCCCTCCTGTCATACCCTCTTTAAAACGCCACAGCGGCAGTGATTGGGTTAAGGAGGGGGGGGCCCCGTGATGGAGTTAGCCTGTGCGATCACCAGAAAGCTGCTGAAACATATGAGCTCTCCTGGATGTGCTAATGGGAAAAGCTCTGTGCCTGAAACGAATGAACGCAGTTTCAGGAAGCAGTAAATGTCACTGCTGATTCTTAATTACGTGGCCCAGACCTCCTCCGCACTGTGGCTGCATGTGGAGTTCAGGTGGGATCAGATTGTGGTTACTGGGTATTTCAAAATGTCTCTATAAAGAGTACAGTAAATTATTATTATATTTTGCTTGGGTACATTTAAAAAAAAAAAAAGCAGATGTTCTTTGCTTGTATTAACCATATCCAGAAAGAATGAATTTATATTTTTATGATTTCATTGATTTCTACGAACAATATATACAATACAATATATACGTATATGTTGGGCAGTTGTTCCACCACTTTGGTCCAGACTGAAATATTTCAATAAGAATTGCATGGATTGCAATGAAATTCTTCCCATCCATTCCCATCAACTTTGCTTGGCTGTACTTTGTGTTTAGTACTAATTAGCAAATTGTGTATGCTAACACGCAAAATGTATAATGTAGTATACATTATAGGGTTTCTACGTAAACATCTACATTTTTGCATCAGTCAGTGTGAGCATGTTAATATGCTGATGTTAGCATTTATCTCAGAGCATCAGTGTACGTAAGTAATCTAGCCTCAGATTACATAGCAGGTATGTCTTAGCTCATACAATGCTCTTTATCAAAAAATAGATTAATTTAATTGATTTACAATATACTGATGCCATTGTGAACCTTGCTGTATATTCTTTGTCCTTTTTTGTATCAGCTGTAAAATATATTCACCATTTAAAATGTGGAAACTACCAATGCAAACTGACAACACATTATTGTGTAGCTGCTATTCTGAGAAACAAATCATTTAGTTTTCATTCATGCTGTAAAAAGTTCTGGGACCAATATCCAGGCAGAACAAATGTCTTCCTCTGCAGAGCTGTAGGGAGTTACAGTCAGAAGATCTGCTGGACTGTATGCCAGCAGATATGGGTCCGTTAAAGGCCAAGTTGGCGTTCATCTTTCCCTTAAGCACAATATTTATCCCTAAAATGGCCTTGCATGCAGCACTGTTCTTCCTCCCACCTCGACCATGATTTAATATTCTCAAAAGGTGTGTTTATGGCTCTGTAAATCTGTCATCTTCAGATTACCACAAAATACTGAAACCAAGTATTGCTTGTATCCCTTGTAGACCCAACAATTCAACTGACCTCCCCTACATATCAAGTATTAAATGATAGTAAATAATATTGATCAAGTAGTCAATAAGTAGAAAAAGGAATAAAAATATAATGCTGATCATCGAAGGTTAAGAAGAACAAAGAACGTATTTAGGGAGTATTTAAGTGCATGATTTATCTGTAATTTTGCTTTCTTTGATTTGCTGTTTTGCAGTTCACCTCCCATCTGGCTTGAATTGGATTTAGCTGATTGTCAAAGAATTACATCTTTATTTTAATCCTTTGGTTTTGGGGGACAGAGAAGTGTGTTTGATTTTCAGCTGCAGGTCGTAAAATCCCTATCCTGGTAAAACATTTTATACTGTGGCCCAGAAAGCTTTTTAAACAATGGCTTTGGTGTAAATCACGCTTAGAGCACATGCATCGTTTGTGGGGGTGGTGGGAGGCTACCATTTATCCTGCCTAAACCATTTAAGTCTCCTTTTGGGAGTCGAGGGTTTGGGCTCTTGTGTGTAACTTAATGTCAGTCCCTCATAACTTTAGCGTCATTTGTCTCTCTTTTCTGAGAACTTGAAGCCTGCTAACTCAGGTCATTATCCCATAATGTGGCAATCTTTTAACTTCACCCTATATTCCTCCACAGAGGGGTAGATGAAAGGATACGTCTAGGTGACCCCTTTACAAGACCTAAAACATTGTCAGTTTTCTTTTTCATTATTTTGAATGAGAGTGCTTTAACACATCGCAGGGACATTCAATTGTTGGTTTTCCATCAGTATGTCAAAAGCGAAAGCTCCAAGCAAGTTCAACTGAACTCTCTGAAAAGGATCAACAACTTATTTTGTTGAGTGATCTGTACTTTAACATATGGATGAGTACTGTAAGTATGCTATTAAAAAATATATATCTTATATTGCCAGTTATGCACTAGAAAATAGCCCAAGAAATAACTGGCAATGTGGCTGATAATTTAAACTTCCTACATCATGGTCTTCAGACTAATATCTCTCATTATCTTCCATTTGGATCGCAAACATAATTTAGATGAGCGATGGTGTGTGAGAAAATGTGTGAATGTGCACATTAAATCTTTACATTTTGGACTGCAAGTTCATTCCTGTATAAATAAGTCATCTCAACAGGGAACCTGGCAAGAGTTTTTGATCCCACTCGATTTTTTTAGGTTTTGGTCAGTACAAGAATACAATGTGGTCCTTTCTTCCTTTTAAAAGTAGAAAGTAAGTTGGTTATCACCTGGTCGATTGCTGTGATCTTCAGAAGATGGCAACATTACTAAAAAAGAAGTCAGATGGAGGCAAGAAACATGAGAAGTATATCACAGTGGTATTATTACAGCATTTACCCTCGAATTCTTTATTGTGTGGGTCCAGAAAAAGACTTTGACAAGCTCTGGTAAGAACTTCTGCTGAATAAATATGATAACGAAGAGAACACAGATCAATGCCACTGTAGTAAGAACACAATACATTTAATCAAAGTTTCAGTTATCAGTTCCTACTGAAATGTATCCATTGTGAGTTTTCTATCATAAAACACTATAAAACAACACTGTCAAACCCACAGCCAAAAGGTCAAGTGGCAATAAACATGCTAGCAGATTAGCTTGCTTGCAGTAGTGCTAGCCCTGTATGTAGAGTGACCCTTGCCTTGCAGGTTGTAGCGTTCACTTGAGTTTTTTTCTCCTACTTCAATGAGGGATTATTATTTTGGGTTCACACCTCCAGATAAAATGGTTCAGATAATCTGGCTAAACTGGCTTTTTTACAACATGTCTGATGGCCTGAAAGCTCCTCTTTCTTGACCTGTTGAAGTGATTTTGCCCTGTTCCCAGATCTCAGCAATTACTTCAGGGAGTACAATGTTATCATAACCGATTGAAATGATGGCCAAATCTACAAAAAGAATGTGAGTGTCTGTCGGTGTTCCCCTAATCTTGCATGCTTCCCTCGTGCAACCTAATATCTAAGCCTGCCCTTTTCTAAAATAAGAATGCACTATATCATTTTTTTCTCACCTCACCTTCATGGATTATTGTTTAAACTGTCAGGAGACACCTCCAGCAATGATGTGGTAGAGGACTGGCTCCAAGTGAGTGTCAGTCAAACATTAATTTCCTCCTCGGGTGTTTAGTTTTAAACTCTGGGCACATCATCGATGCCACAGTTTATTTTCTGTAGTCGTACATTTGCAAATATGAGAAGGATTTCTTCTGAAAGCAAATATCAGAAGGTTATGGATTAAGGGTGCAAGGGGTTATAATTTTTGTGTAGGCCTGTGAAAGCGTGCACGTCCACGTCCCTCCCTGCTGGCGCTTCGAAAATCACCGGTGTTAAGTGGATGGATAAGTGTGTGTGTGTGTGTGTGTGTGTGTGTGTGTGATTTTGGATCTGCGTTTTAGATAATTTGCAGAATATACAGAAATTCCCCACTACCAATTCAAACAAGCCAAGTCCCATATTGTCAGCAGCAAGTTAAGACTTCAAGATGTGTTTGCTGTGTATAACTCAAGTATAAAATGTGTGTGTGTGTGTGTGTGTGTGTGCGTGTGTTGGTTAAGTGTCAAGACATCCGCTCCAATGTTGTGATTAAGGTTGCTGACTATTTGCTCAGGAGCACAGCACATTCCTCACAGCCTTAATTGATAGCAATTCTGTGGTTTTTGATTTGGTGTTTGATTGAGAGGTGGATTTGAAGTCTTGATTTGAAGGGCACAGAGTTTTTGTTGTCTTTGGAACATCAGGGTTGAAATGCCTAAATGATAGTCTACTAGCTTTTAAGTCGCATCAAGGGCCACCACTGGGTTGGCACTTACTTTGACTAATCAAATTCTTTTTTAACTTTTTTGCATTTTGTGTGTGTGTGTGTGTGTGTCTGTGTGTCTGTGTGTGTGTGTGTGTGTGTGTGTTTGTCTTGCCACTGCAAACGTTAAAACTGGAAAGTTACTTAGTGTATAGTGTATTCCCTCTGTGCCAAGAGCTGTCCATCTTACTGGTTGTTTTTCTCAATAACCAGAGGAATTGTCCCTTCAGGGGACACCTGGCTTGTTCCCCACCTCCACAGTGCAAATGTTCACTGCCTTAAACTGCCAGATGTTATGAAAGGCTCCATTGAAGTAGACCTTTAGCTCATAAAGAAGTAGAAAAAAGCCACCATGGCTGAGAAGTCTATTCGATAACTTCAGTGACCAGACTATGTAATCTGATTTCCATGGGACTCTCACATGTAACACAGTCAGGAGTCGGACACGAGGTCACGTGCTCCCTAATGTCTCAGTTTATGTTAAGATGTATGTTTGCAGCATATCTGAGCATGCATGGAAATGTCCACATCCAAGAGTGTTCAACCGACAATAAACATACTAGCAGATTAGCTTGCTCAGTATGACTGAGTGCTGGCAAGAGACAGAGCGAAGCTGTCCAGAGCTAAAATGAAATGAGAAACAGTGGGATGAGCAAAATAAAATGAGAGAAAGGCAAGCCGGGAGGAGAAAAAAGAAAGACATTTCAGATATCAGGCGAAGAAATGGAACAAATCAAAGGGGGAAGAAAATTGTGGTCTGTCTGCTATTATTCCTACTCTGTGACTGTCTCACACACATAAACGTGTGAAGCTGCAGCTGGCCCAGCTCCTTGTTTGAACTAGCACGCTTGACTGAGGCCCATTTATTGATTGGCTAGTGTGCCAGACCTGAAGGACTAGTGGGGCTCGGATCTCCCTCGATTACTCCCCCAACATCCACGCATCGCACATAAAAACACACGTGCGCACTCACACACGCACACACACACACACACACACACACACACACTCTCAGTACTCCCCCTCCCTCACTTTCCCCAAGTTACTCCTGAGGAAGAACGGGAGCAAGTCAGAGAGAAGACGGCAGGCAGACAGCACACACAGAGTGACCCAGAGAGGAGAGCATCACACATCAGGCTCACACACACACAAACACTCAGAACCGGAGTGATTGGCTCACACTTTGAAAAGGCATGGAGCAAGGTTTTTTATCTTGCAAGCTACTGGTGACAGCTCTTCTCATCCTGGTACTGTAATGTTTTTTCCCCCTCAATTTTCATCCTGTAAAAATTTATTTTGTCTAATGATATTTTTGTCTTTTATCTTCTATTTCATCATTAATCACTTAAAAGATACATGTGCATGCATGTACAGTTTGTATTGTATGGTTATGTGACTTCAGATCCTTGAGTCCTTTCAACAGTAGCTTTAACAAGGCAGATAGTGAGACCTGACTCACCGTGCATCCTCTGTGTTTTTGATCTAAGTAACAAAAGTAGACTTGCCATCATGCACGCCACAGGTCAGCGAGCTGTTTTGTTTGGGGTCGGGACTCCCCGTTACATTACAATGCCTGCCTTGCTTGCGGCATGATGGTGAGCACAGTGCCGTGCAGCGCGGTGCAGACGGCAAGGGATTCAGCAGATGTGCAAATATCATATGTCTTGCTGACTTAAAAGGCCATCGTATGTATATTGACACGGTCTGCAAAAAAGGCACCAGAGTCGAGTTTCTTTCCCCTGTCGAGGAGTTTTCCATCTTCAAGGAAAATGTCCTTAGTCTCAGCTGCTGACAGGTGACTTAAATAGAATCTGTCCATCAGAATAACATAACGTGGAGATTACTGCTCTTTTATCATATGCTCATTTCCTCTTTTCAAATTGATGTGAAAACATGAGATGGTTGACAGCCAAGGGGCCTTTATGGTCACGTTTGAAAGAACCAAAGAACAAATATGTGTAAACGTATATGCCTTGTTGTGTAAATAGTACTGTTAAGGTGCCGATAAAACCTTGGAGGGATCAGAGCAGGAGAGGTGGGAGGTGTAGTGATGGAGGGTAAGGACGGCTTCAAGTGGATATCCGAGCCTTTTGATTATTGGCTCTAAATCCCAGCAGGACAGCCGTCGGACTAGCGGAGCCTTGTGTTTCTCTGCCTTCACTGAGAACAATAGCAGCACAGTCAGCCAAACAACCTCCTCATCTCCATCCCTCCATCCCTCCCCTCCTCTTTCTTCACCAGCCTTGTTATGCCTCCGGCTCTCTTGGCTTTGCAACACACAGCTCCCAGCCGTAATTGACTGCAAAATCCACTGATTGCTTTTCAAAGGAGAATGAAGGTGGTGTGCTAACCCTGCTGCCCAGAGCACAGCCTGTGTTTATTTACCGTGGAACCAAACATCGAAATAGTTGGCCCATGCAGAAAGTAGCGCCGTTGCCGATATGTTTGGCGGCATGCTCCGTTGGCTACGTGTTTAGGTCTTGCAGTTCCCCTCTGCTGTTCCTCAGGCGTCATCAGCACTGACAGCCATTTATTTCAGTCCCCACACACTTTTAATAATGTGAACCTACCACCCCTCTCCACAGCGTACAGCATGGGTGTTTTTGCTACTGTGGCCCAAAGAAAATAATCAAGGCAGTATCATTACCTTGTATCTGCTTTCCCCTGCAAGATCCATTCATCTCTGTAGAGGAAGCACAATGCCATGCTGTTGGGAAAAGGGGCCAAAGAGGTCAAAATAACTTGGTGTATCCTGAGTTTATCCTCTAAAATCTCAAGGCTCTGTATCTCAAGTGCAAGGCTGGTTTATTCACTGTAAACTATTTGTCAGCTCAGCGGGCATTAATCTTTTAAAGAGCAGGTGTTACTCATAAAGTTCTCATAGTCTCCTAATAGACTCCTAATCTGCAGGATTTGGGATTTTTAAGTCCCCTTCAAAAACTCTGCTGGATGTGCAAGTCCAAACTACCTTCGTGGTGTGACGGTCTCGTAGTGGGAGGCTGTCTAAAGTGCACAAAAGCGGCATTTCCGCTATCTTAAATTATTCTTTCATGTTTCCCCAGAGAGACTGCTTAAGGGTCCAGGTTATTGTGGAAGATGATCATTTTCTTTTATGACCATCTATTCCTTTTTATGGCCTTAAAACTTCTGTTGAATGGCAGATTCTTTTATTGAATGTGTTTGCACCTCTAGTCTTTTAAACCACATTCCTGCTGGAGGTGGATGATTGAGTCTATCCAGGTTTTCATCCATTCAGCAGGTCTTGAACCAGTCTCACTTTTGAGGAGAATACCTTCGAGTTAAGCTGTCATTACTCTCAATAGCAAAAGCAATCTATTTTTCCTTTTCACTTCATCTTAGCCTGGTATTCAGACGACCTAGCTCTCTAACATCATTGAGCCAGTTCTGGAAAGGACATTGAAAAGAGCTAGGCTGCTGAGTAAAGCCAAGACAAAGAAACACAACTCATATGCCACAGTAGATGATCCACAATCCGATGACAGTGCCAGCCTTACAAATAAACAGCTTCTTTAGAACAAGGTGAGTCAGCCCAGTCAAATCGAATCTGAAAATACAAAAGGCCTTGAAAGGCAAAGAGGGGTTAAAAGAGTCTAAAATAGATGGGTGGAGAGTATCTTTACTTTTTGGCTGTCACTCTACATCTGAGATACACATTGTCCTTGCAGTTGCAAAATCCATCCTCTCATAATATTAATTTTGGATCCTTCAGTAATATCCCGACCTCTATTGCCAAATACAGCATGATGTAATTAACAGAGAGAGGCGCACAACCGAAGTTTGAGAGGACTAACATTTCATAATCTTACGGATGACTAAGACATTTGAAAAATACTAAGGGGCAAAAAGTGGAGAACTTTTGATTAGTAGTATCAGTAGCAGTAACCCAGTGCATGAAGGAGAGGAGTGTGGCTGCTGCTTAGGAGAATGGAGCACTCTGTGGGTAGAGAGCTTGTCCAAGTCTCCAAAACAGGAGACTTGGAGGCAACAGTGGATCTGTGGCAAACAATAAACACTTTAAAACTTGACAAAGATCACTCTTATACATAGCATGGCCTGACATGACCACAACTCATATGGCTGATTAATATGCGTACAGGTTGCTTCTATTTCAAAAGGGAGATTAGAACATAACTAACCGAGTTGTATCATGTTAAATGTTTGGTTGGGTCTCGGCAGAAATGAAGACAAACAAGACAGACTATATAGACTATATAGCACTGGTATGAATGGATGATGTGATAATATTATAAATGCGAACCGGAAACTGCTCAAGGATGCCCATGGCAGATAACTTGTGTATAAACCCTTCACTTCCTCTTTTTTTTTTTGGGTGTGTAGAGCTCACGGACGGCCCGATCGGAAGAGGACAGAGACACTCTGTGGGATGCCTGGGGCTCATGGAGTGAATGCTCCCGTACCTGTGGAGGAGGCGCCTCATACTCTCTCAGACGATGCCTCAGTTCAAAGTAAGGCCTCCTCTCAGCCTTTCACCCTAAACATCAGCCATTTGCAATAGGGGTGGTGCATGGAAAATATTGCTGACAGAGAAACATAAGGGCAGAATGGTTGCAAATTTTTATGACTAATGTAACTTACTATGAGTGCATTTACAAGCACACTTACATAGTAAGGTCTTATCCAGGTTTCTGCAACCAGGATATGTTGTTTACATGCACAACAGATAACTGGGATGCATCAAAAGGGCAAGCATGACCAGGATACTAGTGCTCATGTAAACACTCTATGATTTAATGTGGCTCAAAAATGTTTGGTAATGAATTTAAAGGGCATAATCTCAATGTATTTGAAGCCCAAGCCCCCAATTTAGTGAGTTAAACCAATCAGGATCAAGTCTGTTGTGATGCATTGATGGGAGCTGGTCTGAAACTGCTTGTTCTGTAGAAAACCATAGATTTCTAACAATAAAAAAACGTAAGACACAAACTACAACAAACTTAAACAATGTTTTCTACAACAATCTTTGATTAATCTATTAAAAAGTATAAATAATTCATTAAACAATTAATCCCTTTTTCCTATACCTTTTTTAGAGTTCATCTGAACCTTATCACATACAGTATACCAAACCTATGCCACATCTATTGTAATCTAAGGGATTTTTTTTTACTGGTAAATTTTCTTTAAAAAAAAAAGACATTACTAATTCTACGACAACCAAAGACACACAAACATTCACATTTATGAGTACAGTGCACACAGAATGAGGCTATGTATTCTCTGAAGTGATCCTTGCATCACAGGAGTAGGATATACAGTAAAGTGAATATGTATTATTTCAAGTTAGAACCTCAATGACATTCAAATAAATGGACACATGGACAATTTGTAAGTGTGTGTTCAAGGTTATCACCTCTTTTGAAGAGCAAAGTCCTGACTGGGGTTGGACTGGTTTCCATTAAAGTGCCATATCATGGCTTTAAGATTCAAGAGAAGGAAAGAGCCGGCGGCCTTTTTCTGTTCCTCCCAGCCTTTCTTTACCTAATAGTGTGAGTAAATCTCACCAATCACTCCATTCCCATGGGTTGTAATGGGAGTGCTCAAAATACATCTGACTGTTATGTGACTGTTAAATAGCCCTGAGGGGTCCTCTGAGATCATTTGCCCATCCACCTCCTAGAACTGTCTAGACGGCCATATGAGCCTAAATCTTGAATTCATCAGTGACAATAAAGGTCTGATCTGATTTTCAGTAATGGCCCAGACATGTTTCTTCACAAATCAGAGCATAACAATCAAAGTCCCTTGCCAAAGTACATGTCACTTTTAATAACAATTTTCTGTGATGAAGTTGGGGGTCTGCAAGCAATAAATCCACGTTGGTTGGATTCCCACTGCTCATCATATTGGCTTAAACCTCGGGACGAATTGGAACTTGCACTTTGGACCTCTCTGTCCTTTCATCCTTGTGCCAAAGTCACCCGGTTGGTTAGGCTTCAAGCTAGCCCAGTTGGCTTCAAGATTAAAGCTCGAGGCCAAGTGTCCTGGGCAAAGTGGTCAATTACAAATGGATTTGAGGTCCAAAAGAAAAAAAAGGAGACAGAAGGAGTGAGAGGGTATGTTTTCCATAGAAACGTTGTCACATTTATAGACTGGGAAATAGCTGCAGGGTGACTTCACTGCATTCCTCTATTTTACAGTTCTCCAAATGAATTGCTCCCTCACTAAAGGTAGCCAGTGAGCTTTGCTGCCAAAGCCACCTCTGTTTCACTGTTGGGGGCGTTGGAGGGAGCTCCAGCAGTGACAGGAGTAGCCAGTGAGATCGTAAATCAAAGAAACTGTCCAAAGACACACTGGCAGATCATACCTGAGGTCACAACCAAGATGTACTATGAGGTGTTTCCAGTGTGCCATAACCATGAATCTGTCTGCACTGGTACTGGGAAGCATAAGGCTGTCAAAACCTCAAACTCAAAGTGCCAGACCCCCCATGTGCTGCACTGTAAACATTGAGGTCAATGGCTTTTTTGAGGAGTTCATTTAATGATATCAGCAGCAGCCATTACTCTTTGCTTGCCCAGAATTTTTTGGTCAGGGAAACCTCAGAATGCTACTGGCTGTAAAAGCAATTGACGTGTTAAGAGGTGTTTGGGGTTTGGGCTCCATGTGGGATGTACGCTGTGTGTGTGTGTGTGTGTGTGTGTGTGTGTGTGTGGACATACATGCTCATGTAAGTCCAGGCAAGTATGTTTACAAACTTGTGTGTCCAATGGTGGTAGCAGTAATGTATGGGGTTCTTGAGCAAATGGTAGGACCCTCTGTCCCACCTCATCCCACCTCACCCTGCTATTGCGTGGGAATGAGGGAGCAGTAGCCTGGAACCGGGTGGCAGATCAAACAGCATCATTAAAAAGCACAGCACAAGGCCTCTTGTGTGTGTGACTCTTTGGAAAGAGAGGCTGGAAATGGGCTTGCAACACCCTCCAAACCAATACCACTCCAGCTCTCTGACCTTTTAACACACTCATGCACACAAACACGCACACACACACACACACACACACACACACACACACACACACGTTGGACCTACTGCTAATGCAAAAACGCACAACAGTTAGACAACCTCCCAAAAGGGCACATGCAAAGTACAGACTAAACACAGATCGCCTGGCCCTCATTAGTCCCACCTGCACAACACACTTCACTTGATCACAATCTCCATTATTAACAACAGTATAGCTGGTTTGAAGCAAGTGTGGACATATGGATTGGGTGTCATGGCAAGAAAAAGCACTGTTCTATTATTTATGAGGCTCATGCTTGGCAAACACTTATATTAGTCTTTTTTTTGGTCATTTCTCTTTATAAAAAGAGGCCAATCTTAGCTTAATTTTGACTTTGTTTGAGTCATGTACTCCAATGATAACTTTTTACCATCAGGAAATAAAAATGAGCAATCCTGGGCAGGGGCAAGGAACAGATTAAGCTGATGGGGATGTTTTTACTATTTATTGGCTCACTAATTGGCAGAAATTGACATTAAATGACTGTGGCATTTTGGAATTTCACCAAAGGCATACCACAGCTGTGTTTAAAGTCTATCTTTAAATAGTATGGTAGTTAAAAGTAAATCTTCACCAAGGCAATGACTAAATTATCTTGCTCTAATTAACTTGGGCCTGGCACCTTGATTATGTTTCTTACTTTACACAGTAAGGGGACCACCCTCTGTGTGGACTGTGCATTGCTAAAATCACCTCGCTTCTTCAGTGCCACTGTGCCCATGTTGTGCCAGAATCTAATGTATAATGTATAATCTGTGTACAGATTATGTTAAATCCAAATCATTTTTTTCTTCAGATTTAAAAATACAGAAATTTGAATAAAAATAAAAACCAAAAAGATGGTACAGGAGGAATCCTTAACCCTTGTGCTACCTTGCCTGGTCATATTGACCCAGTGGCCCATTGTCTTGACCCAGTGTCTTCTCCACAGGCTAGCACAAGGGTTAAAGAAAGGCTAAAACCTTGCTAGTACAGTACACAGCCATGCTAGTGGCTCTGTTAGCACAACAGCGGCTGTACTTGGCGGTGCTTTGAGCTAAATGCTAACATGCTATTGATATATTTCAGTGGAGAAGTAGTAGTTTATCCCCTTGGGAGCATGAATGTGTTCAGGTAATTTCTTCTCCCTCTGTACATAAAGTATGGCATTATCTAATGGACAAAGATGACATTTTGACTTGAAGGTTGTTCAAGTATGGAGTATGAATGTGTTCAGTAAATTTCACTACAATCTTCACATTTGATTTTTGCATTTGTTATGTAAAAGGGGAAACTGGCTAACTCACAGCAGTAGATTAAGGGGTCACAAAAACATCAGGATTCATCCTTATGGGAACATGCATACCTAATACCCCAAAATCTCCCATTACATTTAAAATAAATATCTGGTGGATCAAAGTGTTGGTCAAGGAGACATTTCAAACTGACAGAACAAGATAAAAGGACAAGAGATCACCAAAACTATTATGAATCATCCCTTAGGGATCATACATATTTATTCCAAATTTCATGACAATCTTGGCCAAAAGTTGCCAAGAAATCTAGCTGTACACCAAAGTGTGGGATTGACTGACAAACAAGTAGACAAAGAAAAGAAGTACTGCCTTTTTCTGCTGTTGCAACTTCATGTTACCCCTCATAGATGGCCTGACTGCTCTCAATTTTCCTAAACTGATCAATAGCAGAGCTCACAGCAAAAGTGTATTTTAGGCTTTACAAACTAAGCCACATTTCCATGTGCCCACTCGCCTCAAGTGTATCAATATTATGGAGCCCTGGTTGCAATTACTTTCAATCTAGCGAGAAGAGTTGATGACATATATATGGACATTATGAGCCAGACAAATTTTACTGCGTACCCAGTATTATAAGAAGTTATTACTGTAGATTTTAGTAAATTTCTCGTCTGGTTATTGGCATGCTATATGGTAGTTTTACTCAATGTGCAGTGTTGTGTGTTTAACTGATGAGCAAACTCTCTGTACTTGTGTCTTTTGTGTATTTTTGGCAGGAAAGAGCGGGGGTAATAGTCTGTGAGTTATGGGTTACGTGCTCCAGAAATTCTGATATTTCAGTCGTTTTTCCCTAACTTATGATGACGCCATGATGAGTCCCTAGTCTCGGCCCTACTTCTGCTTAGTCTCCACGTTGTAGCTTCCAAAGTCAGAAGAAAATGAAAAGGGAAATTCATTTTATTCCCTTTGCCTCTTTTTTTTTTTTTAAGTTTCATTTATATATTGCTCGTCCCACTGATCCAGATCTTTGCTACCTGTCTCTCAACTCTTGGTCTCTGAAAGTCTCTTGTTTGGGTTCAAACCCCATGGCCTGCTGTTTGACTTGGCAGAGGGGGCTGTCTGGATTTGTCACAGGGTCTAATGTTCTTGCCATGCCACACACTTCACATCCACTCCCTCTGCTCTCTGGAATAATATTGTAAAAATCCTCAAGCCCTCGTTCATCTGTGAGTCCAAACTCTGTGATGTTGCCTCCAATCATGATTCCAGATTAGCTAAGGGCCGATGACACTGGAATTCTTCTTAAGTTCCCAAACGCAAAAGAATATCCTTTGATTAGTTTCCACTAGGGTCTTGGATAATTGGCCTATCATAGTCACCATCAATGGTTTATCATCACTCAGACTCAAAGCACAAAGGAATCCTAATTTTCAGTAAATGGTTAGCTCCATAAATTGGGCAAAGACACTGCAGACTGTCATGCAGAGAGTCGTGATCCAAACTGTCTCAATCTGTTCAGCAGACGCAACTCGGAGGGCTCTACTGTCTCTGCTTTACTACTGTATGTGAAGTACTGTTGGTTTATAATGCAATGGTTTGTTTAAAGACAAGGACAAGACAAGGAATTTAGTATTTTAAGTTCCCCCCCCCCCGTATTCATCTTAAATATGTGAAAGTTTTATTTTTTCTTGTTTTATTCTGATCGATTTGGTCCTACTAGTTAGCTATTCTAATTTCAAATCAAATGATCTACACAAAGGCATGATTTCCACAGGAATGGGGGACAAATCTCGTTCACTTTGCAAGATCCCAGCTGTACTTTTGTGTTTAGTGATACATAGCAAATGTTTGCATGCTAACAGGCCAAACTAACAACATCCCTGCTAAACATTACTGTGTTTGTGTTGTAATTGTGAGCAGGTAACATTGGCCTTTTTAGTATAGCCTCACAGAGCTGCAGCATGGCTGTAGACTCTTTGTCTTGTTTTGTTATTTATATAAATGCAGGAATTAGCAATCACTTTGTTGCTTCATTGTGTCCCCCACTTCTGAAACCAAACATACGCCCTTGTATTCATGCATAGTCACATTGTGTGAATTAGACAGTTAAATCTTTTTAAACACACTACAGACCCCGTGTTTGTGGGTCGCCACATCATCAAGGTAGGATTCCAATCACTGCTCAGCAACTCAAAAGACAAAAAAGAGTCAGTGTTTTAATACCAGCTGCTTCGGATGAAGATGATTGGTGTGCATTGTGGTTTGTTTTATCATTCACCCCCAAAGCCAGTTCACCCACATGTTCATTTTGTCTTCTGCAGGACCTGCGAAGGGCAGAATATCAAATATCGCACATGCAGTAATGTGGTAAGTTCCGAAAACTAATCTTTATGTAATGTATGTCAATACAGCTTTCAAGTGGCTTGTATTGAGAATTCACTGTGAAAATATGACCAGGGTTTATGGTTTAGGGGTGTAATTTAGTGATCTAGGATCCTGTTGTTTGAGAGAAAGTGAGAAGTTATGGCGGGGGAACATCAAACTAGTTGTGCTTTCATTTAATATTATAATCATTACATTGACATTCAGAAATCACAGTCTCAACAATCCTTCCACCGAGATTTATGGGAAGTCTCCTCTTCTGACACACTAACAATAGAGTGATATGTTTTGCACAAATTATAAGAATTAGCCAAATATTTTTGTTACCCTCAGGATTGCCCTCCAGATGCCGGTGATTTCCGTGCCCAGCAGTGTTCAGCTCATGCAGACGTGCGATACCATGGTCAGTACCATGAGTGGCTGCCTGTTTACAATGACCCGGACAACCCCTGTACTCTCAAGTGCAAATCCAAGGGCTCGGGCCTTGTGGTGGAGCTGGCGCCCAAGGTGCTGGATGGGACACGCTGTTACACCGAGTCCTTGGACATGTGTATCAGTGGAGTCTGCCAGGTAGGAGAAAGAATGGGAGAGCTCTATTGTTTTCAGATAGATTAAATTGAAGGTAGTCTTAAGAACAAACATGCAATGCAGATTAGAAACTTTTAATGGAACATAAAAACATCAGATTTTAGCACATTTAGATGTTTATGGAAATTAATTCTAAGGGTTTACAGTTTGAGACATAATTCACATGCTTAACAATAATGGAATAGCAGGAAATGCATATTTTTCCCCTAACTGTTAACTTCGGTTCAGGACGTGCTGATCCAAACTTTCATATTTGAGAAAAAACTGTTACTGTCAAATCATCAGACCATACAAGCCCATAAAAGGTAAAATTCTTTCTGAAACAAAATTTATTTAATTTATTTATATATTCTTGTCAACACAGCAGTATATTTACTGGCTCGCAAGCTGTGGAATTACAGTGCATTTGGATGCAAGATCTAAAAAGTGAATACACCCAGGAAAACCTATACACAGTATGTTGACCTACAACGCTAACAGCATGCCATCTGCTTTACAAATGAATACCCAATGAGAATAATATTTGAGATTCGGCTTTTGACTGACAGTCCAGGAAATAGTTTACAATGCATTTTTTCCCGGTTGAATGAAATTACGTCCCAAGGCATTGTGCATGCAGAGAAACACAAGGATTTTAATACACTCTCTTACCATGCTTAGAATCACACTGTGGTTTTGGTTTTGTCTTACCGACAGAAATTGCGAAAAGCTCCATCAATCAACTATGGATGGTTGCAGATAATGTGTAAGAGAAAAACAGTGGAGAACATTTTTGGAAAAACCCATGATCAACTCAAAGGGGATGTTTCATGCTGTCTTTGAAATACAAACAATAGTTCTGGTATGAATATGGAAGAAACCAGAGGGTTGTTTGGATTATTTGATTATAACATTTACATGGTGTAAAGGAAGAAGACATTTTCTTTAATAATCTCAATTATGAGTACTTTTACTGGGACTTTTTCCATTTTGCTTTGTATTTCTTTTTTCTTTTCATTTTACTTTTTTGCAGAACATCTTAATTGGAGTTCATTTTAAAGCTGAAGTCTTTTTTATGTTTAACGTTCTCTTTGTATTATAGATTGTAGGTTGTGATCATGAGTTGGGGAGCACAGCTAAGGAGGACAACTGTGGTGTCTGCAGTGGAGATGGCTCATCCTGCAGACTGGTGCGAGGACACTACAAAACCCAGCATGCTTCAGGAAAAAGTAAAGAATCTTGTCTTTGGCAGTTTTTTTATTTAAAGTTACAGAGGTGCTATTTTACACATTACACATACTTGCATGGGGAGTTGGTACTTATGTGTTTCTGGAGCTTTGTCAAGTCTGAGAAAATAACCCCTTATAATGTCATAGTGAGGGGTTATTTTCATACATCATCAGAGAGACTTTATAATTCAAATTCAACTGCTTTTGAATTGCATTATGGGAAATGTAGCGTCAAATTATTTTGGGTCAATCTATCCATACTTTACTGACTAAAAGTCAAAATATCTCGGGCTCTGCTTATTTGATTTCGATATTTTTGTTCTGTTTCTTATAATATTGCAATATTAAAACCACTGGACCGCCCCTTTAAAGCTAACTTTAGCTTTTTAGGTCATTCTTTTGATCAAATTGAATTACAAAATTATCTGTATTAATATTATAACAGTGTTACATTACAGTCTTTATATGAATACAAATCACCATATTATGTTTTTGTCATTATTGTGAGGCAAAAAGAATGTACATTTTTTTTATATATATGTTCAGATTAAAAAAAGACTTGGCATCACGGATTTCTTTCTAACCTCTTAGTATTGTTCAAATTAGATGAGTCTGTGTTCTAATTGAATTTGTATTGCCAGGTCTAATTATATTTACATGCTGTTTTTCTCCCTCTGTCTGTTTGTCTCACTCAAGCTGAGGACATGGTTGTTGTCATCCCCTATAAGAGTCGTCATGTACGTCTAGTCCTGAAAGGCCCGGATCACTTGTGTAAGTCCTGGTAGGTCCAGGGAGCCCTTCCATGCAAAACAGTTGAACATGATATTTATATTTGGCAGTGTTTTTTTTTGCCAAATAGCCGTACATTCAACACAGGAATTCTGCATGTGCTCATCGAGTTAAACTACAGGTTATACTTGCTTGACCTTTCTCATGAATATCTCACCCAAAGAACAATTTATAATTAACCTTTTATTTCCTTTTCCAAAATATATTATGTTTTGGATTAGGTTTTTAAAGTAGCTCGGAGCAGAATAACCAGAAGAGGTATTTATTTCTCGCTTTTTGCTCTGGCTCTGAAAAAATGTACCTGTAAATCTTCCAGCAAATATCACTGATGTCAAAGTACTGGCACCAAACTCCCCTCTGGATCAAATCGATAACAAATGTTCCATTTCTGTACCTAGCCTTTGCTCCATGGTTAGTTTACAGATTGTTTCCCGAGCCAGGCCAAAAGAACTTTCTGAATGGACAGATTTTTTCATAAAATATTTCCCCCCTTCTTTTTAGCCAAGGGCACTTAAATTGTAACCATCTGTCTGCAGATGCTGACTGCTTCTGGTTACTGCTTGTTCCTGTGTTTTTGTTTAAATGTCTGTGCTGGAATCACACAAGACCCTGTTAGGCCAGGGTTGAAGTAAGGTTACTGCAGCGCTGGCCTGCTAGCAGACCTACGTTAGCCTCCTGGCAGTGCCAAAGTGAGTCTCTGTGTCTGCAAACGCAACAGCCAGTCTGCGTTTCTTATGTAAATGGTTCTGACTGAAGATGAAATTACACATTTTAATCACATCTCCTTAATTCACTGTTTATTTTTGTTTGAAGTCTAGTGACACAATAATGATGAAAATGTAGACAAGAAATTATTTTGATCTCACTTAACCACTTTTTGTGGTCGATAGTGACCATACCTATCTATTTCTTTGTTGTGACAACATTGTGACTCTGATCTACTGTGTTTCTTCTTTAGATGTGGAGAGTAAGACACTACAAGGGGTAAAGGATGAACTGGTCTTGGACAAATCAGGACAGTACCACCTGGAGAACACCACTTTGGACTTCCAGAAACTTTCAGATAAGGAGGTCCTTAGAATCTCTGGCCCGCTCGGAGCTGACTTCACTGTCAAAGTAAGAGCTTAAATATAGCAATCTAAAGACTAAAAGCTGCACTAATCAATATTTTTATATTAACTGTGTGCATGTGTAATGTGTGTTACTATGTGTAATGTGAATCAAGTTTTTCAAAGCGAATTATCACCCAACTCTTCCCTCAGGTCTATGCAGCTTATCAAGTTAGCTCATTTTCACTTTCAGCTCATTGTTTAGCTTCAATATCACCACTCTCGTGAGCATCGTATCCAGCCAACAGGCAACTGATAAACCCACTGTACTCTGCCTGTCCAGTTTGAAATGGCAGTCAGACAAAGTTAGCAGCTAGCTGGTGAATGTAGCAGAGCATTTAGTGGCTAAAGAGACAGATATATCTCCCAGGAGGTGGTGGAGACCAAAACATTGGACTCCACCAGCATTGGACTGAATGCTAACATGTTCAAAACATCAACTTTACAGGGAGATTTTATGTCAGTGATGTGATTATAGCTTGTTCCACTGCCCACAATTTCATGTCTTTTCTGCAGCTCAGCTCAAAACTGTAGTTTTATCAATGCAAAGCTCTGAAAATAGTCCACCCCAGCCAAGCTGGACTCAGATAAGGTTCTTATTTCTATGAACTCCTGGTGAAATCCCCATGTCATGCAGAGTTCAACGCAGATTTTATTTCGTATGTTTAGATATAAAGATATTGCGAGCATGTGCGAGGCCTTTGTAAGTAGACACGTTTTTGTCTACTGGCTCTCTCTGAGGAACAACATGTTTTTGAAGCGGTGGGTCATGCAATGATAACAATAGTAGCACACACATTCGTAGCTCCAATTCCAGTAGCTTGATGGTGCCAAATGATTCCATGTCTTTGGCTGCCACACTTATTGATTGATGAAACTTATTTTTGGTTTACGCCACAGTATATTCAGTCTAATACAATACAACAAGTTATCAAATGTCACATTTTAATTTACAGTATGTGCTATAATCTAGAGATGTTTTGCCATGACACAATGGCTACAACAAACTTTTCTGCTTCGTTACACAGACACATACACATTCTCAGACTATCCAGTGAGTTGACACTTAACATTATACAGGCCACGGACTGGGAAACACCTGTGAAAACTTCCCTCCACATAAACACAAGTCAGGACTGGACAATAAATAAAAATTCAGGAGACAGAAATCTGAGATGCTATAAATGCATAATTTTCTAATCTATTATAAGGCACACAGCCAATTCATATCGCAGCACTGGAAAAGGTTTGGACAAATGGAAAATCATATTAACAAGTTGCCAGATAGTCTTTCCACATGTGAATGTGAATGAGTGGCAGTGGGGTTTGATTTATATGTGTTGTAGGTAGGGTTTAGCTTTGGGCATTTCGTCAATATAGTTGAGGCGTGAGGTTAGTAGAAAAACGTTTGCTGAAATATTTATGAATCTTTACAAAATGTCTTCAACAAAACAAATGAGAAAACACACACACACTCACACACACTACACATGTGAGTCACATGGGCTACTTTCTATTAAAAAACATCAGTTTTTTTTTATCTAAGCAAAGCACCCTCATCCAGTAAATTATTTTTCTCTTTCTATAATTGGGACTTATCTTTCTAGAAGCTGTGTTCAACCTTTTGAATGTGCACAAAATGACACTTCAGGGTACTCTGTTTCAAATCCCTCCAATGTCTCTGTGTGAAAATATCTAAATAGATTCCCCTATCTTTGAGTCACTTGTTGGCACTGTCAGAACCAAGCTGCTATAATTTCAGCTACATACGCCTTTTCCCTGCAGTCTCATGTCTTGACTAATTTATATCCAAGGAACTTTGAAAACAGTGTCAAGGAATTGATCTAGGAATGAGCAATAGGAGTTGTTTGTTAGCCCAAAAGGAAAAGAGAAAAAGTGAAAACAGTTTTCTTTTCTTTTAATATTTCAAACTAAACTGAGAAAAAGCTATCTTTTAAAAAGTGATCTGAAAACACCAGTTTAAAAACCCAGTTTTTGCCTTATTTTTTTATCTATATATACTGTATGTATTAACTCAGCATGATCTGAGTTGTAGGCCAGTAACCTCTACTGCAGCCATTATTTCCTTCCCCCCACCCTTTTATGTTAGTAACATAACCAAAACCCTGTCTGGTCCATTTGGCCGTTTTTCTCATTAGGGCTGCTGGAGAAAACTTATTTAAAATCTACATTGGGAGAATTGATCAGGCAAGCAAAGTAAATGTTATTAGAAATCATGAATTACTTAATGTAAATCATGAATATATATCCTAAGTGAATAAATGAAGTATAGCAGCTTTATTTATTCAGAGGGTGAAGTTGCTAACTGATTTGGTGATTACTTAAAAAGGCTACTTGAATTATGTCAATGTGCTATCTAAAACAAACAGAAAATACTTTTTCACTGAATGTTGGAGGACTTTTTTGTTGCATTCATCATCCTTTAGGCATATTATAATAGAATTAAAGCCTACTAGGGCATCATTTCTTCAAGGTGAAACAAAATAGCGCTGTTTCCATAGGTGCACTTTGCCAGTGGAGCAGACAGTGTGGCTCAATACATCTACTACCAGCCCATCATCCACCGCTGGAGAGAGACTGACTTCTTCCCTTGCTCCGTCACGTGTGGTGGAGGTAAGCATGGAGTCACATTGCTGGCATTGTGGACTAAGTACTTGATAGTAGGCAGCAATATTGATGTCAATATGTTCTCTTCTGTGGCAATTTGATAAATGCATAATATTGAATTATTGCACTAAAACGTTTTTGTAGATAATGTTACATAGTGTCATTTCTTTTGGGGTTCTTTTGTTTGTAGGGTACCAGCTAACCTCAGCAGAGTGCTTTGACCTTCGGAGCGGCCGGGTGGTTGTGGATCAGTATTGCCATTATTACCCAGAGAACGTCAAACCTAAGCCCAAACTCCAGGAGTGCAACATGGAGCCCTGCCTGGCCAGGTAAGAGACCAGACCTCCAGGGGGATTCAACTGGACAAAACACTTGTATAATCCTAAATCCTAATTTCCTTAATTGATTCTGCTTTTTAGTGATGGCTACAAGCAAATTATGCCATATGACCTCTACCACCCCCTGCCTCGGTATGTATTCACTGTGAGGTGAAAATGATGACACAAAACACACAACTCAAATTCTGACATTTACCAGTCTCCATCAGTGACTAATCTTATATAATGTCAGATGGGAGAGCAGTCCCTGGACCGCCTGCTCCACCTCCTGCGGCGGAGGCATTCAGAGTCGCTCAGTATCCTGTGTGGAGGAAGACATGCAGGGTATTATCACTCTCACTGAGGAATGGAAGTGTCTCTACTCCCCTAAGACAGCTATCCTGCAGCCCTGCAACACCTTCGACTGCCCCACTTGGCTGGCACAGGAGTGGTCACCTGTAGGTGCCCTTCGTTTTATTTCTACACAGTATTAAGACAACATAAGGCTTAGAAAATGAAGTTCACACTTGCCACATTGAGCCATAATTGATTAAAGTATTTTTTTGTGAGTCACTGTAAAACATCACAGCTACAAAATTCCTAGTTACCAAATGTAAATAGATGTCTCGTTGTGTTCTGTAGCTGTTACCACCTGGGAAGTCAAATATTAGCAAATGGTTTATTTTTCTTCTTAACCTGTGAATCATGGCAGTGGGTCTTAATTAGCACATGGAGTTAGAAGGAAAAAAAAAAAGATGATTAATTGTCTCAGGGAGAAACAAAAATATGCTCAACAGACAGCCTGACTTGGGAATTTGCTGTCTCTTCAGACATCTATCAGCATTTTTAACATGACAGAAACACTTTCAACTGAGAATTCAACCTTTCTATGTGATTAGCACTGCTAACCTCAATTTGAGTCCCTTGGACACACATCATCCAAAACTTCTTGTTAATCCTGGTTAGCTTTTTTATTTGCAGAGTTGCTGTTACTTTAACCATAAATGTCCCATGCAACTTTTTCACGTTGGGATTTTTCAATCTCACCAGTTATACAGGCACAAGCAGAATTTTTTTTTTTTTTTCAAATTTGTGGGGTGCTGTTTAGCTAGCACATTCTTCCTGGTGAACCTGCCTTTAAATGCTTGTTTTGGCAGGTGATACACAAAGTTCACCCCAGCGCAGAGAGCTGCAGGTATTTTTAGAAACTTCCCTTGAGTCAACGGCTGAGACTTTCAGTCAAACACCAGCAAAGAGGTGTAACCATGGGAGCAAGACTTAACACGTTTACCTGTCTGTGCATGAAAATGATCATCAGTTAATCAGTCATTTATAGACTAAATCTCTTGAACTGTCCTGTCACCACCAGTGCACGGTGACCTGTGGTCAGGGTCTGCGCTACAGGGTGGTGTTATGCATCGATCACAGAGGACTCCATGCTGGAGGTTGTAACCCCACCACCAAACCCCACATCAAGGAAGAGTGCCTGGTGACTGTGCCCTGTTATAAGTCTATAGGTGGGTTACGTTTGCTTTTTGGTCATGTTTTAACCACAAAACTTATAAAATGAAATTGTGTTTCTCTTGTGATGTTTAGCCATTGTCTTTTCTGGGTGATTTGCTCTAGATACACTCCCAGTTGAGGCAAAACCTGTGTGGCACAAGCAGGCCATAGAGCTGGAGGAGGAGATCAGTGTTACTGAGGAACCAACGTGAGTGCCAGACCCACATCTATGCATACATGCTCACAAGAAAGGATAATAATAGGAACACAGTGATTAAAATATATAATTCTATGTATCTTTACTGGCGCTCTGCACTGCAATTTACTGCCAGAGATGAATGTTCTGTTGAAACCATAACAGGTGTTGGGGCCACAAATAAGCTAGGACTGTCAAGCTTCATAACCTTAACCTTAAAATGTTAATCACTCTGCAGGGGTAAAGAAGCAAAAGTCAGATCCCAGATACTCAGTTTCAACAACTCTTTTCACAGCTCAGAGTTAAGGATTTACCTGGAGGTGAAACTGAAGTAGACAGGGCCCGGTGCTCCCATGAAACCACCATAATGTCATGTCATGATTTTGTTCATGCCAACAGCCATTCATGACAACTTGGAGTCCAAACGTACAGCTGTAGCCCCCATTTTGTTCTGACACTTTTCAAAATATGCACCAGTTTGAGTTCATGACTCTTCGTACACCTGCCAAATGTTTGTTTGACACTCTGGCAGGACTGTTCTGTCAAGATAAGTAAAAAACAATTCACCCTCACTGAAGTTAGATGTTTAATGCTTCAATGAAGGTGTATTATCTGTTTAAAGTAATGAATACGCTGTGTGAGGTTATTTAAGGTAAAGAGGGAAGCTGAAGGTAAAAGGAAAAACATATTTTTTGGAAACCAGGGGATTGTTCAGTCACTGGCTACCAGCATTACCTAAGCAGGCCTCACATGTTCCAGATGTTCTTGTCCCACATATCAATTGACTAATAAAGGCAGTCCTCTGAAGATGGACAATGTTTGGACTCTATCCAGTGTCTTGCATGACTTGTATTAGCGACCATGTTAGCCAGTTCAAAACATCTGTTACTTTGACTTATCTTTAGAGAGAGAGAGAGAGAGAGAGAGAGAGAGAGAGAGAAATGCCAAAACATATGATTTTGCTCTGTTGCAAAAAAAGCATGTCTTTCCTCCGAAAGCACATAAATATCTGTGTATAATATGCAGTCATTCACAAGCCAACAGCAATATCTGCCTACCATATGGGGCCAGGTTACGGATGTGAGAGGAAAGAGAAGGAAATTCCTGTGTTAGACTTATTGCACCTCCATTGCCAGGCCTTATGCCTGCCCTGAGCCACCGCTGTGCAACTGCTTGAAAAATGAAACCCATATATGCTCCACAACTTGTGCTTTTTTCACCATACCACCACCATGAGTAAATAGAATATTTCCATTGATGGAAATTTAATTGATATGATTAACAAAGGGCTTTGGCGGAAATGAGAAAAAACATGTTGTTTCCGTCCATGAATTAGATCAAGATTGTTTTTGAAACCAACAGATGTACTTTAACTACGCATGAAGATAAACATTTCTGTGGGTTCACTTGTTGACTGTTGCTTGTGTTCCAAGGTTCATTTTTTTGTCCAAAACACAATGAGTCCTTGAGCACTCATAAAGAGCCAACTTAGCGGTAATTATGAGCTTTTTATTGAGGCTTCTTACAAAACAGCAGGGTGCTCTTGTGTTGTGGTTGTGTTGACTGCTCAACCACGGAAGAATGTAATGCAGTCTGCCATTTTAGTAGATACCTCTATAAGATACATGTAAAGTGATATTGCATGCTGTAGGAAACTACTTTGGTAGTTATTGAAACCCCAAAAGTGCCGTGATTTATTGTAACAGATAGTTACATTAGTCAATGATAGTTTGATGGAAAATAGTTTTACCAATCATATTCCCACATACATAAAAGAAACTGCACACTGGAGAGACTTAATTAGAATTACAAGGTGGTCTGCAGAGCCAAATTACAAATCACTTTCCTGGTTCATATGGTTTAGTTAATCTTAGTACAAAGGATTTGTAGTTACTGACTATGTAGTTCATTCCCCTTTTTCTAAGCTAATTGATTGCATCACCTTTCATAACGGCGTGACATTCGGTGCTAATTCTGACCATCTCCAGGTCAGTAGTCATTTCAGTATGTTGCTAATTTGAACTGTTTTGTTTTGTGTAATGACAACAATGGAGTAAAGACTATAAAGTTTGTCTGTTCTCACCTGTTAAGCTTTCTTGTGGTAAGGGAATATATTTTGTCAGAACCATCAAGACTGAGGACTGATCTCAAGGTGATAGATAAAACGATTAATATGGAGCCATTGGAGGGTATCAGGTGCACCATGCGGTACAAAAGCTGTTTGGTCTTTATATTTGCATATTTCAAAACGAGAATACTCCCACTGATACTTAATCCAATGAGCACTTATTGAACACAAGGGCGACATGAAACAGCTTCTATGATCTCCCCAATCAAGAGACCTGAAAATCACTGAATCACTACAAACCTTCTGGAAAACAGTGTGAAGTAGATTTCCCCTCCTTGATCCTTCAAAGAACCAAGCTTGTAATTTTAGCCAACGTTTTTTTATGAGCATTCCCTGAAAAGTTCAATTCTCATTCAGTGTCAATTAAATCTGAACATCAAGAGGGATTCAAACATCTTTCTGTCTCACACTTTCCAGTTGTATTATTTCTTTTACACTCTCTCAAAGCTATTGAGCTCTAACTCTCACTCAACCTTGACAGGCCTTCAGACATTCATGAATGCCAGTGATCTAAAAGAATTTCCTTCTCTGATCCATTCTTTAAGATGAGGAAGGATGCACATGAAAGCAGTTTATCCATGAATGGCTGATCCTAATGCTTCACAGCTGTTCAATTAACCACAGCAGGGCTGGATTTCATAAATACTTAGTGAGTTTATGAATATAGCAGTAAATGACTCTGAATCAAATCAGAAATGCAACTACTTTTCCAAGCCTGTTTGCATGGGTATGTGAAGTATACTAACTAAATGAACAGCATATTGTTTATATTTTTTATGTGTGTGATTAATCATCCAATTTGGGTTTTTCCTCAAACCTGTTGGGTGTCCTCTCCAGCTTCATCCCTGGTCGCTGGCAGCCCTGCAGCAGGACATGCGGCGCTGGGACCCAGCAACGGACCGTCAAGTGCCAGGTGCTGCTGTCCTTCTCCCAGACTGTTGCTGACCTGCCTGATGACGAGTGTGAGGGGGTCAAACCTGCTACAAGTCAGCCCTGCTACCGTACTCCCTGCTCTGGTGTTTTGGACAAAGGAAAAGAAAGGGAAAAGGAGGGGGAGGAAGAGGAAGAGGAGGGGGGGACACCTGAAAGAGAAGAACTGCACGACTGGGAGTATGAGGGATTTACCCAGTGCTCTGAGAGTTGTGGGGGAGGTATGTCAATTTCTTTGATATGATAATGTTAAGAAATGGACCTATAAAAGACAAGAATGCTAAAGTAAGAGTCTACAACCATGCTAGCAGCTCTGTGAGGCTGTAATTGGTGTACACTGGTGCTGTGAGCTAAATGATAAATATAGTAAATAGTTTGAATACACTGTATATCTTGAAGTCTTGAAGTTGTCCTGGTTGCTGTATTAATGAAACATCACAGCAGTAACCAGTGAACTTATGTCAGTGGATGACTAAAGCCATGCCAGTGTGGACCCTGAAGTAGAAGTAAGTTATATGATATTCGATGATAATGGATGAAATACCAAGACCCTAAAGGTAATACGTCAGGCTCTCACAGCCGCAATGAATGCTGCGCAACACAGAGACAGCTTTCCTAAACATCCTGCCAACATTCGTTGAGCCCCACTTTAATCTCCCCACCTCCACATCCACAAGCCTGTATGCCTGAATTGTTTGTCTTTGTGCTAATGTCTGCACGAGAGTGCATGTGTAACATCATTTCTGTACATGGGCGTAGGCTTTTGTCAATGTGTGTGTGCGTGTGTGTGTGTGTGTGTGCTCACCCAAACCCAACAAACTCCCATTCGGCGATGATTACAGACTGGTATCGGATGTCACATACACACCCTGAGGGCTGCGCTCCTGTGGACCATCACACCACTGTGGCGTTTGAAGTGCCTGCTTCACTGTTATTGTCCCCAGCATTAGAAGCAGACTCAGGGATTTATGTTGCGTTGTTTTTAACATGACCTGACATCACACCCTTAAGGTTTATCCAGAGTTCCCGACAGAACTTAAGCAGGCAGCTGTACTGTTTTGATGTTCATTGTGCCCCATTAGATACAACCACTGCTTGCTTTCATTGCGGGGCACGATTTCTGGTTTGCTTCACTGCGATGTCTGCTTGCAATATTCTATACTCTATATGTGTGTGAGGGTGATAATATGTAAGAGATGCTTAACAAGAGCAATATGTGTTAGCATTTTTAGCTTCATTTCATTTTAAGAAGATATGCAACAGCGAGCATGTGTATATTACCATTTTAAAAGTCTGAAACACTTACTGTTTGATTGAACCGTGCTCGGTCCTGTCTAATCCCAGGTGTGCAAGAGGCCGTGGTCATCTGCCTCAACAAGCAGACCAGGGACGCAGCAGACCAGAACCTGTGCGTGAGTTCCCGTCGGCCCCCACAACTCCTCCAGGACTGCAAAACTCAGCCCTGCCCACCCAGGTACGGTAAAACCCAGAAAAAAGACCTACATCATTATCATTTAGACATTGTTTAAAATGGTTTGTGCACGAACATTAAAACAGACTTGATTGATGAATGTAGTAAAAATTAGGAGGAAATGTGTTTTTGGAAAAAGAGTTTGGCTGCATTCAAGAAGAAAATATTAATTAAGAACAGGACTGAAATCTGGCGTTGCTCTTTATTAGTTTGCCAAGACTCTAACCCAGCAAAATATGCATTATATAGAGCTGGGGGAATTCATGTTCCATTTCCTAGAGCTCTGATGCATCCCTGGGTTATGCACCTGGAACTGCTTAACTTTCAGACAGATCAAAAAACACACATCACACTAGTTGAATCAATTAATCTCTACTAATCACTGGTTGTGTACAAAAGAGATTCAAATCCTTCTAATCCACTGTTATCCATCTCAGTTTAAACCACTTGGGCCAATTAAATCAGCATTTTGGCCACTTGAGTCCAAATGATACTGAAGCAGAGTGACAGAGATGGATGGTTGTATCCCTGAGAGCAGGAAATGAAGCCAGTGGAACAGCTTTTGGAACCCAGCCAGAATCAGACACAATAGAGATCAGATGTCAGTGGTAGCTATACCTGCTAGGCTCAGATGTGGAATTGTCCTTTAAAAGATTATCTTAAAGATTTTTCTTTCATTGTCAGTACAGAAAGGTAAGAAGCCTCCACTGCTGTAGTTAGCATTACCTTTTGAAAAGTTACTGTAGCAAAAAGCTTCTTTTTGGCTTTTTATACTACTAGTAATTACTTTTAGCGATACACATTATTGTTAGTTTTCAATATGTTATGTACAAAATGTATTCTGACCCTGAGTGTGATCTACCCATTATCTTCTGAGAACAATGAAATTTCATGGAAATCTTGGCGATTGTTTTTAGGGTTAGCTTGTCATGGACAAGAATGAAGCTTTTCCTTATTTTAAGCAAGTCAAAATGTAGAGAGATAATCAAAGTCTTTGTAATCATCTTCTTGGGGCCATGAATATCCTTGCAAAATTTCAAGTTGAAATTATTAAAATGCAACTATGATATTATTGCTATTATAAGTAGACTGTTTTTACTGCATCTTGATTTGAGAATTATTGTAGATGTAGCCTACACTATGAAAGTTTTAGTCAAAGTTTTGTTTTTGTTTATACAACTATAAACTATTGGGCATCAGTTTTAAATACAGTGGATGAACAATGTTGAATTTTTTTAATGTGAAGTGGCAAATACAGTTTTTTTGTGAACAGAGCACACATAAATCATCAAAATGAAATACCTGAATGGTTAAACAGCATAATGACATGTTGTTTAATATAACTGAGCCATAACTAAACGGTGAGTGGATTTTGCGGTAGGCCACACGTTTTAAGTTAACACCGTGCACAGTGTCGGTGTTCCACCACTCACACTCTTGTCAGAAAACCCATCGGCTTGCAGCCTGCCCATGCCTGTTTTTCCAGGCTTTGAGTCTTGTTTTCAGGCACAACAAACGCTGTATTGGACTTGTTTCCTTTGGCCCTTTACTCCCTCCCTGAGGCCTCCTCACCCTCCCATATTAAGCTACACTCTTTGGATACTGTTCCCTCTGAAGGGAAACAGCCATAGGATTTTGCTTTGAGTATAGTACCGCTCCAGAAACAAGCTGCATTCCCAATTCTCCTCAGTCCCTGGACCCTTAAGTAAATATGAATAGTTTTGAAATATCACCTAATCTGTCAAGCAAGAAGAAAAGTTGCTGCCATCTTGGTCAAAGCCAAAGCTTTTGGATGTGTGGATAGCGACTAGTTAGAGACATGCCACATCACTTTCAAGATTGGAATAAAAATGCTCAGAAAACATTGATGCTGGATTGATCACCCTGTATGAAATTGTGTTGAACAAAATACATTTTGGTACAGAGAGGTCATTGGGAAAATGCGGTTGAAGAAATAATGCCATGGGGATTTCTCAAATATCATTCAATTCAGTGGGAGATTTAATGGTTCTTTGCCAGGATCCAGCCCCATGAATCACTCTTTTCGTTTTCACTCGTATTCACTTTCATGAATTTACACATTCATAAGACTGTAAGAGTGTCCTCTCATGGGATCAAGTAAAAACATCAAGCACTCTGACTGAACTCCTCCTGCACTCCTTTATAGATCGGATAATGGACTACCTATATGTGCACAAAAGATAAGGTATGGTGATTAAACAGGAATGGCAAAGTTTAAGAGTTAAAAATTCTGTGCTTTAGTTTAAAATTCAAAACCAAACCATGTGTAGTTAGCAAGCAAACACAGGTAAAAGAATCTAAATCGACAAAGTAACCTGGTCAACTGGTTCATTTTACATTTTGTTGACCATGATATACAGTAGTTTTATGACAAACATTGTTTTCACAGGTGGGAAACAGGTGAGTGGAGTTCATGCTCCGCTACCTGTGGGGTTGGTCTCATGACCCGCATTGTGGCATGCACTCACCAGCCCTCTCGGGACAGCAACCGTACTGAGGTTTTGAGGGATGAAGACTGTCAGAACCCCAAGCCCAGTCCTGTCCAAGCCTGTAACCGCTTTGACTGCCCTCCAATGTGGGACACACGTGACTGGGGACAGGTAAAGGATCTCACCTAGAAAGTTCATCACCATAAATGCCTGGCCCAGCAATTGGGTGAAGCATTTAGCACATAATGCTAATATAACCACTGGCACCTCTGTATTTTTGTTGCTGCAGTGCTCCCAGAGCTGTAATGGTGGATTTCAAAAGAGGCTGGTCCTGTGCAAACAGCGGTTGGCAGATGGCAGCATCCTGGAGCTGCCTGACACCTTCTGCCCTTCTAAGAGCCCTGCAAACCAGCAGCCCTGTGCCAAGCAAGAGTGCCCACCTCAGTGGGTCACAACTGACTGGTCCGAGGTAGGCTTTCCTCAAGGCACCAACCTACCTTTTTTAAGTGGTCAAAATCAAAATGTGATGGCATATGTACGGTATACAGGGTCTGCATATTTCCATATATAACAATATTATTTATTTGTCAAGTGTTCAGCGACCTGTGGGAATGGCATTCAGAGACTAAACACAGTCTGCAGAAAACAAGGGGAAGATGGGGGACATTGGGCCATAGATCCTGAGAACTGTTCCCTGATGACCCGGCCTATCAAAATCCGGCCATGCTCCCTCAGGCTCTGTGAGAGTAAGATATTGTCTTTTTGGCTCTATTTCATCAATTTCTATTGTTAGGAGAGTAGACATTCACCTGTCCTTTTAATTTCATTACAGACTCTTTCAAGCCCAGTCCCACTATACTGGCCCAGAGGAAGGTGTATATCCAGTGGAGGAAAGGCAAAAAGTTACACTTAGTTGTGGGAGGCTATGCCTACCTGTTGCCCTGGACAACAGTGGTGCTTCGCTGCCCAACCCGTCACTTCCGCAAGGGCCACATCCGATGGTTGAAGGAAGGAAAGCCCTTGGTCGACCTCCCACACCTCTCCATAACATCACTCGGATACGTTAAGATTCAGCAGGTTCGTGCATCTGATGCCGGGATATACACATGCGTTGCAGGTCAGGCACAAGAACATTTTGTCCTAAAGATCATTGGCAGCAAGCACAAGCTCTCTGTTCCAGAGTCATGGCTCCTTGGAGGTGGACAACAAAAGGTTGGTCAGCCAGATGTGACCTCAACAGGAGATAGAGTTCAGGAGCTACCCATCTCCCTCAACCAATATGACAACATTGTTCAGCACTTGCTTGAACTCAAAGGCTCTCTCCAAGATGAAAAAGACATTGCTGATAAACCATTCTCTAGTGAAAAGAACAGGTTGACCCTGGAGGATGGGAGAGCAAGCTCAGAACTTTCAAGTCTGTTCGTACTCATTGCTGACACCCACAGGCTAGATGAGATAATGCACAATCTCTCTGAAGGCCTCGGAGGACCATGGGGTGAACAACTCATCACACAATTGCTCAGTGAGCTCGCAATGACACAGGGTGAAACCAATGAGTCTACTCTTAATCCCCCGGAAAGTGCGGAATCCTCCACGCAAGGCCCCCTCCTTTACAAACCGAACATCAAAGCCCACACATCCAGGCCAAGGAGCCCAGTGATAATCCAACGGTCCAGGAAGGTCGGAGTGGTGCCTTCGCCGGAAATGATGGTTCATGTGGGACTGCCAGTTTTCTTGCACAAACCCATTGCTAGCTTAGAGTTGAGATGTGAGGTGCTGGGGAACCCTGAACCATCCTTAACATGGACAAAGAATGGTAAAGAGTTGCAGTACAACAGCAGGTAAGAACTACCTTTTTAATATGGCTTTTTGTGCAAAAGGCATTAATAAATGTAATAATGTAATGTAATTGACTGTTTTGTGATAGAATTGTCATAGATTCATTGGTTTTGTTGTCTTTGTGTTGGCAGAGTAGGCCTGTTGCCCACCAGCTCACTGAGGATTCAGTCTCCAAGCAAGGTGGATGAGGGTGTGTACACCTGCACTGCCTGGAATCGTCTTGGATCTACATCTCTTTCGTCTTGGTTGCAGATTACGGGTAAGAACCACTATGACAGGATCTTGCTGCAAGCATGTTTAATTAAACTGTAATTCTTCCAAAGTAAAGGTTAGTTTAACCTCTTGAGTGGTTCTGTTAAGTTATGAATGTTTGAAAAATAATTCACACAGAATGGCTTAACAGAACCACTCATGGGAGCTTGTCATTAAGTTCCCATGGTTTTGAAAATATGATATAAAATGAAACACAAGACATCTAGAACTTTGCATTAGAGTTTATGAAGTAAAGACATAGCAGCTTTGATCTAAATATTGTTCTGAAATGAAGTTCAACATTTTGGAAAAACGCTAATGCACTTGCAGAGAGTTAGATGAGAAGATGGATACCACTATGATGCCTGTAGATTATAAAGCTAGAGCCAGGAGACTGTTAGCTTGTCATAGCATAAGGCCTGGAAAAATGGGGGAGACGGCTAGCCTGGCTCTATCCAGAGGTAAAAAAAAGTCATACCAGCACCTCTTAAGCTTTTTTTTAAGTGTGATGTAGCTTCAATGAAGTTCTGTGATGAGCAGACATTTATATATAATACGTTGCTGAAACTGTTTTTTTTCCCATACATACATTTGTCCTAATATACCTTCTTGTAGTCCAGTTTACAGTAAGATGTATTGTTCTTTTGTGGTTCAGGCTTAGAGAATTTGGGAAAACATTGTTTTCAACTGAGAAACAAACAAACAGCCATAACCACAGACACAGATATAGAGTAAGCTCTTACATAACCTAGTGGCTCATCTAGCTGAGTGTGTGTGTGTCATGGGGAATGCCCCTAGCATTCCACAGCTTAGGTAATCTCCAAGCTGTGCTGTCCCTCGTCTTCTTGGGACATGATCAGTCACAACCTTGCTGCAGTCTCATGAATGCATGACCATGCAGGTTTCCTGATGCTCCGGCACTGTTCCTCCCCATACGACAACAATTAGAGGTTGCAGGCAATGTTTCAAAGAAGATTAAGTGGGTGCACCCCATTCGCTTAAACAGAGAGGATAAAGGGGCTTAAAACTACTGAACAATGTCTAGTCTGCATTTTCCTATGTTTTTTATATTCATACTCAGTTGAATGTCATGTCAAATGAATGCACTTAATGATTCGTAAGAATACAATCCTAAGTACAGGGAATGACTTTACAGGGCAATTGAACTTGAAAATATAATATGGAAAGTGCAGTTTAATTTCTGAACTAGCCATTGCCCTCTTGATTGGCTTCTAAAGTAATAGCAACAGGAGACTGACTAAAGACTATTTTGAGACATATTCCAAATGTTTTCCATGGGACTCAACTTACCTAATGCACCTTAAATTCTGTATTTTTCTATTGTATTTTCAGGTGGCAAAGGAAGAAACTGTGTCCAAGAAAATGGTATGGAAGCAAATGGCCCTATTTGCTCTGAGAAGAGTAACAACAGCCAGTCAGCTGAGCTGTGCCATGGACATGCCTGCCCCCTCAGGTACCTTGCTACTACTACTACAGTTTATCCAGTGCTGGGTCATTTGGGTATATGTATTTATTTGTTATTTTTAAGAAAAATATTCTGATGATGCTAGGTCTGCTGAGAGACTTAATTGTTGAGTATATTTGAGCACTTTCTGATAAGATTATAAACTTTAGAAGTTATTGTCCACTTTTCTCTGTGGTTGGATCAGGTGGCGAATGGATCCTTGGTCATCGTGCTCAGGCAGTTGTGGAGGTGGGTTCCAGACCAGGAGTATCCGCTGCATGAAGGGTCCTGAGGGCAGTTTAAGAGAGGTGGAGAGCCAGCAGTGCCTTGGCACAGGGAGGAGACCCTCTGACACCAGGCTATGCAACCTACTGCCTTGTGCCAGTTGGGCCATTACCCACTGGGGACTGGTGAGTCTGTTTACACTGACCACAAACACATCTCAACAAGTGTACATGGACTGCACCAAGGCTGTTAACTTGTGCAAAACACAATGACAATTTACCATAGAAACTGTGCTGCTAACTAAGCTTCAGTTAATTTGAGGTAGTTTCCCAACTGCAGAATAGCTGGCACTTATTTGTATTGGTATTTGTTCTTTTTATTGTTGTATAATTTTTTTAAGGGACACCCTGCTAATTCTTCTTTATCTATTAGGAGCCAAATGTTTGTTGTAGTTAGCGAAGTTGCCTTTTGTCATTTTCCAGTCTGAAAATGCCACCGTCTTTAAAATGAAAGGATAATATTTGCAAAAGAGGAACTATGGAGAATTCCTTAGATCTGAAACTTGAAATGTAGTAAGAGGTAAGTTTTGAAAAGTTTTGAAAAAAGAAGGTAGTCACGTGCAGGAAAGTATGTTCATACTAAAAGCTGAACTTAAAAGAAATCTCCTCTTTTAGTGCACTGGTCAATGTGTGGGTCCAAGTTTGGCCACACAGCACCGCCATGTTTACTGCCAAGACACAAATGCCACCAAAGTCCCCTACAGGATGTGCAGTGGACTCCACAGGTAAATATAGATATCATAACATGAGTGTACTGTATTTCAACAGTTGATATATAATGTTGATGTACAATAAAAAGTGAAAAGGTGAAAAAGCCCTCTTCTTTACATTTGTATGTGTAGGCCCAGCTCCTTGAAGAATTGCTCAACAGAGGCCTGTGCCCTCCATTGGCGCGTAGGGCCGTGGACGCATTGCACTGCCACCTGTGGACGGCATGGTTTCCAGTCACGCCAGGTGACGTGTGCACACCGTCGCACTGGAAAGGCCGCCCGTGAACATCACTGCATGTGGAGGCCTCGTCCTCCCAGCTGGCAACGATGCAATATTTTGTCTTGTGGCAGAGGTGAGAAAATGTTGCACTGATGGCAAAATGGAGACAACTGGTTTCTTAATTGAGTCAGAAAAAAGTTATTTAGTGACATTACATGGAATGTTGATTTTAAAATGTTCTTGAATTGATTACATGTTGTAGAGCATATTAAATATAGCATAATTGTGTATGTTGATGTTCTATTGTGTGTAGCAAAATTCCCTCTGAGAAAGCATATTTTAGAGGTGAAAAATAACCTCAATGCAGTACTAGCTTATTGCTGTCAGTTCCAGCCTCTGTCATGAACACATTAATGTCATATTTTTTAGATCTTGCCCTAAATAAACTAGTAAAAGAATAAATTAGACTGGAACAAAATAATTTATTATACTGATTATGTTGCCAGCATCATTTGTGCAAAAACTCCCTTGTGGCAAATCTCAGTAACATCAGGTATTCCCAGAAAAATTGTCAGTTACTTTGAATAATCCACAGAAAACTGTTTACATCGAATATATGTTTTTTCAAATTACATTTATCAGTGGTTTGTGAAATTCCACTGACCTCCCTTGAATATGAATAGGAGAAGTTTCAGTCGTTATCTTGAAACTGCTCCACGGATAACTGCATGGCTAGATACTACAGGGGTTTATAGAGAATAGAGAATATTTTAGATTTTGGTTAACTGACCCAGAAGATTGAAACAAATTTCTGAACCATATTTTCTTTAATTGTACTAACTGGCTTGAGTACCTGCTGATGTATGATACCTTTAACAAAGTGTTTAAAAGGAAACCTTTTATGTATTCCAGCAGGAGAGTGTCGAGACAGCACAAGGTACTGTGAGAAGGTTCGACAGCTGGAGCTTTGTCCACTGCCCCAGTTTAAAAACCGCTGCTGTCATTCCTGTCGAAAGACCTGAGGCAGGGACATAAGACGAGGGCGATGAACGACTTGGATAAGTCAAGGAGGACATTCAGACAGCCAACAGAGACTTGAAACTTCTACGCCCCATCCTTACACCCACAACTGTCTTCAATGATCAGTCTTAGATGAGGATACTTAAGTGGGGGATGAATGTCTGGATGGGCATACCTGGAGTGGCTGTGATCTACTTTCCTCAAAGATATCATGTGTGGGTTTGAATATGAAAGTTTAGAGAGGAGTGACTGACGTCTGTTAATGAAGGTTTCAGTTTTACTTGTTTTTTTAATCTAAAGTTCATGCTGACAGCTTTCCTAAATTATGCAACAAAAACTTGTGACTTGTGCATGATTACATAAAGAGGAACTTGCAACAAAGAATTACACTGGTAACAAATGACCTATACACAATGGTATCTGTGTAGTTTCAGGGGTTTACAACAACAACAACAGTGCCACACCACCATGTTCTTTTGTAGCACAATCACTTTATGCTCAAAATGGGATGAATATTTTTGTGCAATTTAGCATACAATACACATGTAATTACTATATCTTCTTTTTATTGGTTGACTTCATACCCAGGGATATTGGGTAGACCCATGAGATTTTGATAACCACTGGATAGTTGTGTGTTTGTCTTTATTATAATGATCTCCAAAAAAGTGTTAGCTAAATGAGGTTTTATTAATGAGGTATGGGTAAACTCATGTTTAAAAAAAGATACACAGTATAATGCTGTCTATAATTGGGAAGTAGTTACCAGGACTAAAAATGTAATATTTGATAAATGGTATACATTTAGTATCAGCCACCTGGGAAATAGATGAGCTGTGCTATCATTTTGGGTCATTTAGCACAGGTTGACCGCAATGATTGGTCAAGTCATCTAAAGAGGAACGGAATTGCAGGTGTTTTAAGTGCATTTCTGGGATCAATAAAGTATTCTGATTCTGATTCTGATTTCCAGCAGAAAAAAAAAGGTAGGATATGATTAATCTTGCATGGGTTGCACTATGGAGGTGTATGACAGAATATTTTGGGAAAAAAGACATTTAATTTGCACTCAACTCATCCAAGTCATTGCTAAGAACATGGCTTGTAGAGTTTTTTTTGTTTGTAAAGTTACATTGTTTATATATTTTTTATGATTTTGGTATTTTTTTGAAAAATAAGTTTGTTAAAATGTCCTTTTAACCACTTTGTGATGTTACACGTTTGAACATGAGGTGAGCATAATAGTTTTTAACTGAGCTAATAAAGCTCAGTGTAGCCTGTCCACCAAATTATATTTTTTGCTTTAGTGTGACATTTTAGGAAAACAGTGTTACATTTGACAGTTCTTATGTAACTTATCTTTCTTTCAGATTTCAGTGTTAGTTGAGCTTAAAATATTTAAATATGACCTCTGTGTTATATTTTGATATTGGTTAAAACAGTGGGGAACTTTTCACAGATCATCATTAATGTACCACATTTACATTACTGTGCCAGATAGACAGGGTTTGCACTTTTGACATTATATCCTGGGTTCCATAATGCCTCATCATCAAGTGCAACACAAACCTTAGCAGGAGACTACTTGGCCTTTCATTAAGGTGTGATTATTTGATTTTATGAGAGGAAAACATCATCAACATATTACTTATGCTCCTAAGTTATGTAGATATTTGTTTTGTCCTTTTTATTATTTATTTTTATGCATGTTCTTGTGCATAGTTTTGTAAATAATTATAGGGGTCAGTTTTAAGTATTCATTTCCCTGCAGTTTTGGGGGGTATTTGATGTGCATGCAATGGGGACCCTCTGCTGGTGACTTGATGTGTTGCTCTCTGCTCATGCCTGGTAAATCATTAAATAAAAACAAATACATTCCTTTTATAATCTGTTTGCTGTGATTTCTTTTTAAAAAAACGGATAAATGCGTTGTTATTATTAAAGTAGGTCTATAGTATACTTTAACACTTTGGCAGAAAATATAAAAGGTGCTAATTAATGTAATAGGAGGTTGTAACATAAACCAGGAAGACAAGACATTCAAGGCTGTTGGGTTATTATGACACAACCCTTTGTCAAAGGGGAGAACACTTCCTCTTTGCGTATTTACACTTCACATTCTACTTGTCACAGAGGAACATGCATTCACTCGATCCATTTAAACAATGAGAGGGAATTTATTGGCAACACGACCACTATGATTCTAACTGGCACTGTCAGCAGATCATGTCTGGACTTTTCTGATATACGCTGAGGATTATATCAGATTAGTTATGGTGGAGAAGGATGGTTGTAATTCTTGTTTGACAGCAATCAGGGTTCTGCGAGTTTCCCTTGTGGATGAGCTAGAAGGACGGATTGACTCTCTGTTGGACATTTTAATAAGTCGGGAGTTGTTCACTCGTGATGACCGTGAGGAGGTGTTGTGTCAGTTGGGGCCCCGGGCAAGAGTTAGAAAGGTGTTGGATATCCTCGAGTGTAAAGGCGAGGAAGCAGCTAAAATCTTTCTCTCAGTTAGCAGTCATCGTCAGCAAGAACCACAGACACACTCCAAAGAAGGCAACCCAGATCAGCCTCAGTCCACAGGTATGTAATTCCAACTACAGTGATGTCATTGGTACATTTAAGATATTTAGAATGACAATAATGCAAAGATTTAAACACTTGGAATAACATTGCATTGTTCATATAAACAGCACATAGTGTTTCATAAAGCACTATTAAATGATCAAGTTCTTCAGTTGATGATGATAAAGTGTAAGAGACAAATTATATTAATCTTATGTTATTTTGCAGAGTATAACAAAGTCAAACAAAAGCACAGGGATGTCCTGAGGCGTCGTAGTGAGAGCATGCTCTTCTACAACACTCGACATGGAGAGAAAATCCTTTTTTCCGAACATTATGTCAATCTCTTGTTGGTTGACGGACACCAGGGCTTGGAGGTAAAAAGACATGAAGTTCTGACATTTGGACAAAAGCGACTATCTTTGCAGCAGAAGTCAGTGGTGCATAGGAAAATTGCACCAGCTGAACTATTTTCAAGCGAAAACGGAAACCATCCAGTCAAGAAAGTTTTGGTGACAGGGGTGGCCGGGATCGGAAAAACCATCCTGGTGCAGAAGATGCTATTCGATTTTGGGGCAAACAAGAACCATCTTGCATTTGACTTTGTCATCCACATGACCTTCAGAGACCTGAATCTGATCAACAAACCTACAAACTTCCGGGAGTTGGTCCTGCGTAAAAACAGGCACCTGGCAAAGGAACTGGATAGCATTTTAGAAAATGACAACAAACTGCTGATTATCTTGGATGGCTTTGATGAGTTCAGACACTACAGGAATTGTGATATAGACATATTTGTGACTGAGCCAGATGAAGACGCAGAGGTGGTGGAGGTCATTGGGAGTCTGATGCAAGGTGAACTGCTGCCCAACGCTTCTGTCATGCTCACAAGTCGACCTGCAGCTATTAACCACATCCCTGTGGGCTGCATCGACCGCTTTGTGCTCATTTCTGGCTTCTCCTTGGTTGAAGTTGAAGACTTCTTCTTCCGTTACTTCCAAGACAGTGCCCTCGCTGAACGTATGTTTGCAGTTGTATCAGCGAATGATCTAATGCTGACACTGTGCTACATACCTGCATTTTGCTACATTGTGTGCTGCATCCTCAAAGAAAGCAAAGACCTCAGTGGAGAGAGCCCCAAGACTATGACGGACATTTATGTGCAGTATCTGGTGGCCTTGCTTCGCTCTCACACACAAGCAAGAGCCGAAACATTTCTTCAAGAGCAAAAAGCAGGGGCCGTTCAGCAGTTGTCTAATGTTGTCCTGAAGCTGGGTCGACTTGCCTTCCAAAAACTGATGGAGCATCAAACACTATTCTACAGCAGCGACCAAGATGTAGCAGCATTAGAGGGATGCAGCCTTGTTAGTACCTTCCTTGACAAGACAGTGGCACAAGAGCCTGGGTGCACTGAAGAGGTTTACTCCTTTGCGCACCTCACTATTCAAGAGTTCTTTGCTGCAGTTTATTGTGCAGTGACAGATCAGCCTTTACCCGATGCACTTCAGCATACTGCAAGTCCTGGGGAGGAGTCCAACTACGGACATTTGGACCTTTTCAACCGCTTCCTGTCTGGTATCCTCTCTGAACGCAATGCTAATCTTCTATCAAGGCAGGTGGGGCTGGGTTGCCATAAAGAAAAAATGGACACCTACCGCCAGAAGATTGTCAGAGAACTTATAATGCTCTGTGAGAATGGGGCTCAGATCCTAAACTATTTACACTGCCTGTTTGAGCAACAGGACCCCTCTTTGGCCCTTGCTATACAACCAAAGATGCTACGAGTTAATGTTAGTGATGAAACACTCTCCCAAACAGATTACAATGTCATCAGTTACTTCCTAAAACTTACAAAGGGCAACATATCAGAGCTGGATCTGACAGGGACGGGCGTAAGCAGTGAGGCACTTAGAGATATTCAGCCCCTGCTGCTCAGATGTGAGAATCTTTGGTGAGTTCTAAGTAAAGTTTGGTTTTGTCTCATTCTCTGAAGTCACCCACCTATCAGAGTTTTCTTTATATTTCAGCCTTTACAGTTGCTTGTGAGTAACATAAATTACTTTGCATGCATCAAATCCAGTACTGATGACTGTCAAATGTAAATTGTGAACACCATCAGGTTGAGGAATATGTAATGTGGTTTATGCACTAACTCCACTATTATTTTTAAGGCTCGGAGAAAACAACCTCGATATGGACACAGTTCAAGTCATTGCTGATGTGCTGCAAGAGTCAGAATGTTTAACCCAACTAGGGTAAGATGTCAATTAATTTTACAGGCTATTGTTAACAATAAGTTTTAAAAAAAGATAACACACACTAAGAAGATATAAAGTCATTCTTTACTTAATAGAATAAAATCTCACAAAGAATCACACAGTGTTTCACACTTTCTGTAACCCATTTTAGACTTGGATGGTCCAACATTGGCGATGATGAACTACTGGCTCTTTCTAGTGCCACAAGGGTGAAAAGAAAGCTTGAAGAATTGTGGTAAGAAACTCACGAGAGGGGTATAACATTATGCCACATAAAACATTTGGGGGAAATGAAAGTCTTACCAGGCAGAGGACATGTTTATGTAAAGGATACTGCTGTATTATTTTTGCCAATTGTTGCAAAGGCAAACTTTATCACTATTTCTGTAAACCAAAATATATATTTTCTGAAATGTTATGCAAAAGTTCTCCTATTATTTATTGAATTAACATTTTTTGCTAAATACTGAACTGATGGTTCAATACTAAAATATTGCAGAACGTAAATGTATGGAAGCTTGTACTGAGATTTGGGTCCATTGGAAAAGAAAATACCTGATTGTAGGCAAAAGGAGGAATTGAATCAGACTTTTTAAAATATTAATTGAGCCCAAAGTGCAGCTTGGTGATAAATCTGGCCCTTTTCTATCAACGATTTTTTGTTCACAAAATGTTCTGATTCATTTATTCACATGTAAAACATTGCTCAGGACATGTTACTGTGCTTTTACAGGATGGAGGGAAACCGAGTGAGCTACAAAGGTCTAATGTCACTCAGTGACTTGACCCCAAATCCTCTGAAAAGAGTTGTGTGAGTGAATTACTTTTTTCAACAAAAGGTTTGAATCCATATTTCAACAACTTAAGTTTTCTGTTGATTCTCATGTCATACAGAGCCATGTGGAATGACCTGACTGACACAGATTCAGAGTCCTTGTGCAGCCAAGTAAGCATAACTGTGAACTTCACAGATGACGATGCGTGGGAGGCGTGGGGGGAATGGGTCTTCAAAAGGTGTGAGGTCAGCAGCAACGAGAAATTGGTGATGGTACTCCACAAAGTGTGCAACATATCGGTCCACCGCTTAGAAGCACAGTGGGCGAAGACCTTCTATAAGCAACTATCACAGCTCATCAAGCGCAGGATTGAATACTGCACGGAGGACGACATGTGCAAGAAGCTCAAAATGTTTCACAACATTTTGAACCTATAACAGACATAAATTTATACTATCGTAAATTTTAATCTAACGTAACTAACTCATAAACTGTTTGATGCTGAATGCTTTGTGTGAAACAAGCTGACTGTGGAGGTCTAAAAGGGAAAACTACTAAAGTGTGGCTAAGTGTGACTAGTCTTCTTAAATGCTTAATGTACAAAATAATTACTCCCTGAAAAAACCCTTCTTTAATGGTTAATTCATTGTGTCTCAGTAGGAGTAATCCCAAACTTTCCCAAAACTTCTTCTAATAAGCTTTGCTAAATACATATTAATTGTGAATTTAAAGTAAATCTCATGAAACATAAAAAGTACAAATGATTGGTAAAGTAGAAGTCCACTGTTATTACCTACCTATAGACTGGTAGCCTTAAATTATTCCTCTTTCAATGGGGGAACACAATGAAATGCCGAAGCAGTTAGCTCGGAAAGTCTAATAAACATGTTAAAAGAATTAGTTGGCCAGTACGGGGATCGAACCCGCGACCTTGGCGTTATTAGCACCACGCTCTAACCAACTGAGCTAACCGGCCACGTGATGAGAATCGCTCCGGCAACAGAATACAATTTTGTGGACAGTCTGTTTTATATATTTATATATACGATAATATACCTCAGCATATGTTAGCTAAACGTTACTGGAGAAAAGCGAATACAACCACATGCTGTGCATGTTGAGTAGAGCTTAAATGTGGTGTTTTTTTCTCTCCCAAATAAAAGCACAAACCATCAATGTTACATGCTAGTAAAACCATTTTTTAATGTTTAACTAGAGACTGATTTACACTACTAGATTTTCCTCAACAACCTATTTAAAACGTTTATTTATGGAGATACTTTATGACATTGATGTGTTTTCCATTCATTTTTCGAATGTATGTACATCTACTCTTTGCGAAGGATTGTATTGTATTGTACTTTTTTCCCCTGTTTTTTTTTTTTTTTTCTTTTTTACTAAATATAATCAGATGTATTGTTGCTGTTGTTCACAAGTGTCAATAAAATGTTAGATCTACAATGTGTATTTTGCCTTTTATTTTGGAGTAATACACCGGAAATAGTTTCAACTGCTTTCCCTGTTTCTTGTGTGACGAATTTATTCTGCGACGTCTCCCTGAACGAACTAATTCCGTCCGTATGAAGTTAGCCATCAAGCTACTGTTTTCGGCTATTTTTGTCTATACAGCGGAACAAACTGGACTGTTTCGTCATCTCTAATTGGGTGAGTTCGGGTAATTATGTGAATTCAATGTTAAGTGAAGAGTTGACGGACTTTGAAATGCACTGGGCATGACTGCAGCATTTTAAAAATGTCATTACCCGCGAATTGACTACTAACTTCAATAACTGTTTCCTAAAGGAAGCTAGTGATAACATTATTGGCTAGCTAACTGATATCTTTGATGACTTGGTTAAGAGTTGCTAGCTAAATGTGAAGCTAACGGTGGTTTACTAACTAGCGTTTATTTTAGTCATGAGTTGGTACTATTCAAGGGGCGCGCTCACCATTGAATTGGGGATCACATTTCTGCACATATGGTGAAGGTTATTTCATAGAGCTAATAACCACTGTGAATTTGACTTTGTAATTTAAGGACACAGTTAGAAGCTTATTATATTTACTAATTTTTAAGTGTTGCAGTCTCACTCGCAGGATGATTGACACGGAGGAGGGAGCCGGTGATGCTTGCACCGCAGAACCCAGCAGTAAGAACAAGGAGACTGAAAAAAAGAAGAGGTCCCGCGTCAAGCAGCTGCTGGGTGATGTGAAGAAGCAAGTGGAGTTCTGGTTCGGAGATGTCAACCTTCACAAGGACCGATTTCTGAGAAAACTCATCGATGACTCAGACGATGGATGTAAGGGGCTATCCGTATCAATAATACACCACCTCGTTAATATCAGCCATTGAATTATTGAATGCATGTTTTGACATGAAGTGATTTTAGATTCTGTCTTAAACATTGTATTATTGTCTTATTTGTCCTAGATGTTGATATATCTTTGTTGGCGGACTTCAATCGAATGAAGAAGTTGACGACTGACACCAAGCTGATTGCCAGAGCGCTGAAAAACTCATCTGTAGTTGAGGTACAGTGATGTGAATCATGTCTTTTTTATGATTGCTTTTGAAAAACACTTAGCTCAGCACTGTCACACTCTTAGCAATGTTTTAATATTTTGAGAGGTCGTACTAGCTCCAAACTAATGTCAAATTAATGCAATGACTACAAATGTGTTCAAATTTTGTTTCAGGTTAACCTAGAGGGAAACAAAGTAAGGCGTCAGCTTCCAATTGGAGACATACCAGATAATGTCGACAGTCGCACAGTCTATGTGGTAAAAACAGTTCTGTGTTCTCGTTTCACACAGATGTCTGGACTACATTTGCAGAAATAAATGGTTTATTTTGACCTTCAGAAGACTTGCATACTAATTTGCTGGTTATTTTGACAAATGCCAGAATGAAGAATACTCATTGGTCACAAAATAATACATTTCTTTCTTTCTTTTTTTTTTTAAATAAGGAACTTTTGCCTAAGGATGTGACGCACAGCTGGATAGAGAGAGTGTTCTCAAAATGCGGGAACGTGGTTTATGTTAGCATCCCCAGATACAAGTCCACTGGCGACTCAAAGGGTTTTGCCTTTGTAGAGTTTGAGAAAGAGGAAGACGCACAGAAAGCCATAGAGGTGATTCCTTATTCATATTTCACTGTTGCCTAAGATATCAGATTATTCAGTCAGTCCAGAAAAACTCACAAAACATTTTTGATCTTTGAAACAGATGCTGAACAACCCCCCTGAAGATGCTCCCAGGAAGCCAGGGATTTTCCCCAAGACAAAAAGCAGGAAGACCATTCCTCTTTCAAGCGACAATCCAGGTTTGTGTTTCTTTAACATTGCTGCTTCTTGGTACCACCTGGAAAAATAAAATCCTTGACTCATGAGAAATGTGATGATGGTATAATATTAAAAAAGGCTGTCTGTGCGATTTGTTGTGTTTGATCCCCACGTCTTGGCATTCATGTACTGTAGGTGAAGAAGAGGAGAAGAAAAAGCGGAAGAAGAAGAAAAAGAAAGAAGGCGCCACAGCACAGACTCTTGCTGAAGAAGCCAAAGAGCAGGCGATGGAAGCAGAGCCGTCTGAGCAAAAGCGGAAACGGCCCGCGGCGGAAGATTTCGAACCAGAGAAGACACTTGGCAAACAGTCAGAGAAAAAAAGACGAAGGTCACAGACAGCAGAGGGATCTGAAAGCGAAGTACCATCTAAGATGAGAAAGGCGAGTGAATGTGAAACTGAAGAGGAGAAAGATATAACAAAGACTAGTAAGTGATCACACATCTGCTGGTCCACAGTCTGCAAATAATAAGCATTTATTTTTAAAGTTCGGAGACCCGTCCACTCTTTACTTTTCTTTCCTTCCACAATCTAAAGTACAATGATGATTTACAGCAATGAAACCACAAGTTAAACGTTGTATCAACGGTGTTATTCCCCTTTTAGATCAGCTGACTACAAGCACAGAGGGAGGTGTTGAGGAAGGGAAAGAAAACAGAGATGATTCAACAGTGAAAGCAAAGAGGAAGAGAAAAAAGAAACACAAGGAGAAACTCAAAATTGGGGAAGAAGTCATCCCACTCCGGGTTTTATCAAAGTAAGATCCCACATCCCTTTTCCTTCATGCGTCTACAAGAATGAATTAATCAGTGAAATCCCTGTCAGAGCTGAAATCACTTCGACACAGCAATGATGTTTTTCTTCCTCTTTTTTTTTTTTCACATTAAGGAAAGAGTGGCTCAAGTTGAAGGATGAGTATCTAACCTTGCAGAAGCGCAGCATGACGTCCCTGAAGAAGTGCATTAATAAGATTGATCACAAGGGGCACAAGAGTCTAATGGAGATGGACAATGATCCTCAAGATGGAAACGGTGAGTTTCTGTCTCCATTACACCCTGTGATTCAAGGTCAGAGGGGCTAACACACAGGAGACATTGTTACTTGTTTAACACAGATAATTCAGCACTTAATTCACTACATTACATTACATTACATTACATTTAGGCATTTAGCAGACGCTTTTATCCAAAGCGACTTCCAAAATAAGAGCTTTACATCAAGTGCATAGAACCATGATTGAAAACAACAGGAC
>JAVQJD010092885.1:0-10000 GCA_036023655.1 Nannoperca australis
CAGGTGGTTGGAGTCACACCATGTGATGAAGTCCTGGATCAGTTCTCTGTACTCATCCTCCTGTCCACTCCTGATACAACCCACGATGGCTGTGTCGTCCACGAACTTCTGTACATGGCAGAGCTCTGACTTGTACTGAAAGTCGGACGTGTATAGGGTGAATAGGACCGGAGAGAGCACAGTTCCCTGCGGTGCTCCTGTGCTGCTGGCCACAGTGTCGGACCTGCAGTCCCCCAGCTTCACATACTGAGGTCTGCCAGTCAGGTAGTCTGTGATCCATGCCACCAGGTGTAATTCTACTCCCATCTCTGTCAGTTTGTCCCTGAGGAGCAGTGGCTGGATGGTGTTAAAGGCGCTGGAGTCCAAAAATGTAATCCTCACAGCACCACTGCCTCTGTCCAGGTGAGAGAGAGATCGGTGGAGTAAAAAGATGATGGCATCCTCCACTCCCGTCTTCTCCCGGTAAGCAAACTGTAGAGGGTCATGCCTGGTTATGCCTGGTCTTTGTGCCAGGTTTGTTTGTTGTATGTTCTTTGGGTGACTGTATTGGTATGTTTTTTGTGTTGGTTATATTTTGTTGTGTATTCTGTGTTTTTTTGCACTGAGGGATTGAGAGTAACGATATTTTAATCCTCTGTATGTCCTGTACATGCTGTAGAATTGACAATAAAGAAACTTGAACAATCTGCAGGTAACCAGTTCATCGCCTTGCAGCAAATGTTCAGGTTTGTCTCGGTTTGCTGGACGACCCTGCGCTCTTTTGCCTGGACCACAGAGTCAGCACTCCAACTTTGACAAAACAATAGCCTGTCACGTTATGGTTGTGTCATACATGAAAAATGCTGCCACCTGTGAGTTTTTGCTTATTTCTTCCAGTCATTATGTTTGAGTCAGTAAAGGACCCTGAAACTTTAAGTGCACCTGGATGATTGTGTTTCAGAAGTTACAGAATCACAGCCCTCTAAGACATTTCCAACAAAAAGCAAACCTATTTCATTTTCTACATATTTAGTTTTAGATTATTGTGTTGTCTGTCTATATTTGTTTCTATGCCACTTTTGCTTTCAAGGTCTTGTTAAATTGTAATTTTACAAGATGAACCAAATAGATAAAATGTTTTCCATTTTGGTGTTTCCACCCATGCTTTGATGTCAGTCAGCATCCATCCCTGCTGGCTCTGGAGTGAAAGACTTTGGCTCCTGAAGCATGTTTTTCATCCAGTGTAGGTGGATTAGCATCCAGTTTGGACTTGCAGATTGAGCCTGAGAGACTGCATTAAGATGCAAGTGGATCACACTTGTACTGTAGCTTTCATTAAATCTGTAGTGGGATGAACTGTGAGAAATCTGGATTGTCTAGTCTGCAGTGTAGCAGACTTGGAGTCCATCTTGGAGTCCCCAGCAAACAAACAAAACATCTGCGTGTATAAAGTTTATAATAGCATTTCCAGACATTGTAACTGAGTATAATGTGTAAAGGACCAATTTCAAGTTTCTGCAATTAGTTATACTGAAGTGAAACACTGAATGGAAGATTAATCTGATACGTGCAGATATTACCAATCAAGGAATTGAAGTCATTTGGAATGGATTTGGATTGTGTGTGTGTGTGTGTGTGGTGGCGGTTGGGTGGTTGATAAGAGGAGGGGCAGTAGAGGTAACAGGGTAATGGGGTAGTGGGTGTTGGATATTGTGTGGGGGTTAAGGCTACGTGGGGGGGGCTGGGGTAAGACTCGGGTGAAGGTTTAAGTTGAGGGCAGAGGGGAAAGAGAGGAGAAGAGGCGTGTGTGTGTGTGTGTGTGTGTGTGTGTGAGAGAGAGAGAGAGGGTTTAAGTGAAGGGCAGACAAGACTGCCTGTGTGTTTCTGTCCCCTGAACGACCCCCTTTACTTCTGCACATGAACGAGAGGCTCCCATCTTAACAAGTGTATGTGTATGTGTGTGTTTGTGTGTGTGAGAGAGAGAGAGCAGTACAGGTGAGAGCATTGTGTATGACATGTGTATGTATGGCTGACCAACAGAATACTAATGAATCTGGCTGCATTCCTCCTGTCACACTGCAATGTACCCTTTTCCACCACATTCCAACATGTCATGCCTAATGTGTTGCAGTGATGAGTTCATTGAGTCATCATGTCTTTGGGTTTTGCAGATATTATCACAAAGAGACTGGATAAATTATTAGAAGATTTCAGAACTATAACTGACGATAAATTGGCTGCAAAATAAAATACAAATAGAAAAAAACCCATTAACATGTGTATAACATTTTACACTGTCACAGTCAAAACAGCCATTTCTGTGGACATATAATAAAGTCAGGTGGTGACAGATTTGATTTAACTCTACATGGGAGACACGTAAGAAAAACTATAACAACAATATTTATAGTGGAAAGGTTGAGGTCTGAGAGCTGGTATGGCATGAGGGAGGTGGTCTAATTAAAGCATAATGTGATTAAAGCATATTTGCTTGTTTAAGTGAGAAAACGTTTGTTTAGTTGAACTGACCCTTTAAAGGTCAAAGGTTCAAACTGCAAAAGGTGACGGCTGCCTGCAGCAAGCTTCAGCAATGAATTCAAGATTCAGTGTGTGTGTGTGTGTGTGTAGTTTTGGCCACCCTGATGTTATCAGATGTTTTCACAGTACCATTTCAGCTTGCCTGGCAGTTCGAGTTGACCAATGTCTTTTATGGATATTTATATTAATATTACATTAAGATATGTTTAACCTTTTAAATTTTAAACTTTGGTTCATGCTGTCTGCTTCCAAATCTAGCAAACCACAAACTTCAAAGCCCGTGAACAAAATAGGAATTTAGTGAGAGCCAAAACACGGCCAAAATACATGATGAATTTTCTACAGAATTCTACAAAAAATTCTAATTAAAATGTGGGGAATCTGATGTGCAGCTACAGAGCCTCAATTTATAGAAAACTCCTGCTTCTGTCTTGACATTGATGGTCAGTTACTGAGGATTTGGAAACAGCAGTTCACAAAAACAATCTCAGAGTCAATGGCTAACAGAACAAAGGTAGGTGTCAATATCATCTTGTTGGTTTAGTAGCTCATTTGCAGCTTTGGTATGATTGAACTGATCAGTAACTCAAGTGACATGAGAGGAGGAAGCAGGATGACATTAAATATGGAGTCAGTTTATGATTGTTCCGTAGAAGTGTGGGCACTGATCCTAAGTCAGTTCACACAGTAAACACAGCCAGCCGTCACATACACACTATACAATATACACACACCAGCAGTGCTGGGCTGGCAGCCATGGACCAGACTGCCGGTTTCATGCTCCACAACGTTTTACCGGAACATTCTGCAGAAATCTGATTCCAGCTGGCAGCAAAGCCAGGAAGGACAGGTGTGGCACTGTGTGTGTGTGTGTGTGTTAGAGACAGAGAGGCAGAGGATTTGTAATTGAGAACATGAGCCTTTGTTGTAAATTTTGGTATGAGTTTGTTCTGAATGTGTTTAATAGTCAGACAGAGAATGAGGAAGAGTGTGGGTGTAGATCTGATCTCAGCTGGATGAGAGTTTAGACACAGTTACTTCAATGAAAAATGAGACTATGACGGCATATGAGACCATTCTAACCTTGCTGATCCTGCAATCTGCAGATTAAACATATCAGATTTACTAGAGCTGCTGCTTGGACAGAATGTTTTCTACTAGTAATATTACTGTTTAATGTTAAATCATTGACAAAGATGACTTTCATACTTCATACAAGTTTTTGTAAACAAAGTCCTCTTTACATTCAGTGTTTCACACCAAAACAAACTGTATGTACCTGTTGAGTGCATTTTCTTCCTCATACAACGTTTGAAAAGTTGATTTATTTTAGTATTTTAAATCCTGTATTCTTTACATCCGTTGTTTGCTAACTTGCAGTCTTCTTCTTCACAGCCTTTGTTGGCACAATTGCCTCCTCCATGCATGTGTCTTTGTACATGTGCATGATCAAAACATGCACGTTAACTTGTAAACCTCTACTCAATAGCACAACTAGTGGTCAAAAATTCCACTATGTACCTTGCAGAATCTACCAAAGCCCCTTCAAAAATGTGTATATTCAGGTCTGTGTATTGACTTCATTGTAAAAAGTTTGGAAACCACATGAAAGACAAATGAAAAATGTACATGGACAAGCTCCTTCATAACCCATCCCACCTCACGCTTTCCACTCCCACCCCCACACACTTTTGTATGTTGGTGCATCCATTTCATTTAAGCTCCAGTTTAAAAACAAAATACTGATTCTTTACAGGTTTAATGTTCGGTGGGGTTTTGTATATTGTGGTTTGTAAAGAAAACTGTACATATCAACCAAAGTGCTTCTCAGATTGTGTGAAACCCCCTCACCCCACATCTTTCTGACATCACAGTTTGGGGAGATGTACCTACACTTTTTCTAACTTTCCGAAACCTACAATCTGACAATCAAGGCCTCTTTACGCAGGGATTGGCCAGCTGTGTAGAGGTGAGACAGTATAGGAGATACGACTTTTTCAAGCTTTCTTTTTTTCACTTTTCAATAAATGTCTTTAAGGAGAGACTGTTTGAATGTCCAGTGACACATCATATAAACTTGTTAGCTTCAAGTATGTCTTTAGGGTCTGCTTAGTAACATGAAAATATACCAAGAATAGGAAAAACTGTAGGATTGCTGGAAAACTGAGTGGGAGGGACAAGCAGAAGGCAGTGTTGATTACAGTAAAGGAGAGTAAGGGGGTGGGGGGAGGTGGTGACAGTGAAGTTTTGTTGCTGTGGCCTAGGCAGTGATGCGAGGTGAACTCTGTATGACCGTGGAGGAGGTGACTCAAGTTCAAATGTGACATAATTTAAAAGGGCTCCTGTAGACACGCTGCTACACATACACACACACACACACACATTAAAAAAGCATTACACTCTAAAATACAATGTAGCTTTTATTCAACCAACACTTACAAGAATGTTGTCTTCTTCACATTGCTGCTGAATAACCACGGCCCAATTCAAGTGAATTCACTGATCTTTGCGATTGCACAGGAAGTGAATTTAATCATAACTGCTGTTCTGACAAATGAGGTTGAACTGAAAGACACAGTACTGATTGGTAAGGCAGGCTTACAGCTGCTAACATGTAGCCAATACAGACAAACAAGTCAGACAGGCAAAACATCAGCAACAGACAACCCTGTCTCCTGGAAGTGATATACTACTAATTTGCAACATTTATTGCAATGTTCACTAATGTGTCTCCAGAGTCATGAAATGTTGATAATGACAATCATCAGCTAAATGTTCGCTGTCAATCCCATCATGATAAATCACAATTAAACCATTTTAGCCATGTCCACCACTTTGGACCAGACTGACATATCTCAACAAGCTGTTCCCATAGGATGAATCCAATCCCAATGACTTTTCCTTTAGGTCAGCCTCACAAAGCTGCTAGACAGCTATGCTCTTAGTCTAGTTTGTGGTTATGTTTCTGAATACATACAACTGCAGTCTCAGTGCCCCCCTTTTCATCAGTACAGTCAAAACTGTACAAAAATCTGAAACTAATAATGTAATGGTTATTAGGGTCGTCAGTAACAATTTTAGAAAAACTGCTCAATCTGAAATCTCATCTTTTTTGCTATCATCCTGTTCTTACCGTGTGAAGCTTTAACTGTGAGGTTTACAACATTACAACATTATTTCTGTCCTGGTTTTTTAGGTCTTCATTACAGCCTGGGCATGAGACAAAGGTGGAAAGCCTTCTGACTCAGCCTCCTATAATAAAAAAATATTACTGTATTTCATTCAAGACATAAAGGTACTTAAAGTTGTTTTTTTTTGTGACACTGGTGGCCAGTCAGGGTTGTTGCTCATGCTCCCACACGTTAGGCGGGGAGGGGGGGAGAGAGGCAGTGGTGTAGGGGGACAGCAAGGGGTCAAGATAGAGGTGCAGATGGAGTGCAGGGCAGGGGAAGTGCTATGGTAGAGGGAGAGATGAGCAGGAGCTGGTTCAGACTCAGCTGACTGCTGCCAGGATAGCAAAGATCAGTCAGTCATAGATCTTTAGTAAAACAAGATATCAATTAAAAAGTGAAAAGTACAAACCCACTTAACATATGAATCTAGCCATTTTAAACAGATGTTCTTGCTCAATTTCCAGACAGAATTGCAACAACTGACTAAAGAGGAGAGGATGAAGTCCTGCAGATTGTGGTCACCTCCTGTAAGGTACACTCTCAGGACTCAAGTAGCTGGGGTCATGTCCTTTATGGAGAGAGAATTAGAACCTATACAACTGGCAAGTCAACCAGTAGGTAAATTCATTACATGGATATACAACAGAATTTCAGCAGAAATGTATAAAGTTTAAGCATGGCGGATGATATCCAATGTAATGAAATGACTTTACAGTGGCATATATGCCACAGAATTGGAGATTGAGCATGAGAGGTAACAAACATGTCTACTGTACTGGAGATACAATGTATCATGACATTACAGTGCATGATTTGTCAGCCTGACATCTCTATGAATCATAATCAAACGCAGTGGTTCCTTGTGATAGATCAGATTGGCAAACCTTCCAATTAATTAATTAAATTACGTTCATCTGTTAACAGTACTTAAATTTAAATATTTCTATATGCAGACCTATGCATGTATGGATGTGTCTATCAAAGAGAGAGAAAGAATGGTGTATCTCCCTGCATCCTGTGTTACCCTGGATGAACTGCTGCTGAACTCTGCATGACTGTGGTCATGAAAAAGTCACACACACACACAGGCATGCGTGTGCATGTTCTGGGGTTCCCTCACTAGGACATCTGCCTTTTTAATGACCACACTCATTCTGTTTGTGTGTGTGTGTGTGTGTGTAATTGTTATGTACATAAGTGAATGACCAATCCAAATGGTCATTCCTGCACTGCACTGCTGATCCAGAGGCTTTGACCCTGCAGTCACTACACATCATTCCTCAGTTTCTTTTACATCCATATTAACAAAACACAATGATTTGCCATGAACTACATGAATACCATGTAGTATTCAAATTACAGATTACAAACCATTCGGAACCATTTACACAAGTGTTACTATATGAAATGTTAGACACAACATAACACAACATACAACATTCTCACTGAGCTATTGTATGAACATACTACAGCAGAGGACAGCTTATAATGTTCAAATTGGAAAGGCTTCATCCTTTGGGAGCATGAATGTGCTCAGTGAATTTCATGGTGTCCATTTTTTTTAATGAACAGATATAGAGTGTATGTAAGAGTGGTATCAATCTTCCTATCTAACAAATGATTTAATGTTTCCATGTACTAACCAGGTTACTCAGTAATTTAAATGATCCGATTAGCTGCCTAACCTGAATTATCTGTTTAAAGCTGGTTAGTGTAAATCCACATATATGTGCAGGAGGTCAGTCAAGCATGCATATTAGAAAAGAAGTGGTTTGTCGGATGTGTTGTCCAACCACAATGAAAATCAAAAGTGTTTAAAGTTACAGCCACACTGGAATACAGAGTGAAATATCTTTTAAATAGGGGAATAATTAATAAAATAAAATAAAAAAAGAGAGCTAGTGCGAGAAGTTCAAACAGCTGGCCAATCGCTGCATAATGTGGGTGTTAATGTTGGATTGTTGGTTTAGGGAAGTGATAGAGATTGTCAGACATAGCCCCTCCAATTGATTGATATTAATCTCATCTTACTCTCAGAAAGGAAGCAAATATGTCTATTTCCCAAATCGTTGAACTATTCCTGTAAGGAATTCATGGTCGTGAGAAATTGCATGGTTATCAGGTAAGTTGTATATCTCTGTATGTATTCAATGGCCACCATACACCCTCCATTGCACATGTGCATGTCAGCATGTTGTGTTGAGGAATGTAGTCTTCTACTGCATTCAGTGGAGCTCTGGAGTATCATTTAATAATGCACAACATGTAAATGCAACCATGTATAATGGGGAGCCATCACACACACTCTCACACACACACACACAGCAGATTGGAATGTGGACTGAGGCTGTGTGTTAAACACTGAGATGTTCATCCAGAGGTCACACAGAGGTTAAAGTCTAAAAGCGATGCCCTGCTTTCTTAACACACACAAACACAAACACAAACACTTGTACATACAGTTCATGTACATGTGCATAATAAAACAAAGACACACGCAGTTGCATGCACACACAGACACATCCATACATAAACACATGAACGCACCCAGAGAGAGACAGAACACACCTAGTTGATTTTAAGCCTTGTTAATCTGTCTGAACACACACACACACACACACACACACACACACACACACACACACACACACACATTGAAGTTGAGGAATGCTGCATGCCAAACGTACATAGCCATGGACAAAGGTAACAGAGGGACAGAGGTAAAGTAGAGGTTAGAGCACAGACAGACAGAAACAGACACATGGATGGATGGAGAACAGTGGGAGTAGAATAAAAACGTTGAAATAAGAAAATATGATAAAAGTATTGTAATTGTTATAGAAACATATTCATAATTATTATATATATATTAATATATATATCATGTTAGAACAAAAGGATCAGTCCCCTCATGGGTGTCAGTGGACGTCTCACCTAGGGCACCAAAATGTCCAGAAAATGCCCTGGTTTAGTTTGTTATTCTGTCAATAAAACATATTGATACATATTAGTGTGTTACTGAATATGTATGTTTATTTATCTGTACACACATATGCTGTAGACGTGCAAGACGAAAATAAAGATTAATACATCTATAACACCCTAGTGATAAATATGTTGTTTTATTTACCATGTTTTAATATTTGAAATTGTAATTCAGTTTGTATCTATCTTTTAACCAACTCTTTCTTCAATCAATTCTTATCTTAAAGCCTGGAGTTGAGGAGAGAGAGAAAAGAATACATGGTGAAAGATGGTGAAAGGGGGTTGTGGTAGAAGGGAAGGAAGGGTGGAATAGAAACAAATGGATAAATGTGGGGGGCTGAGAGGTGAATGAAGAATAAACGCTTCTTCATTAAATGGCTGGTAGTTAGAAGATCTGAGGCCTGTGGTGTTTATCACTGCACCTCCAGCCTCCTGTCCTCTGCCTCTACTCTTTCAAAGCTCCTCACATGTGTGAAGGGCGTAAAATCACTTCCTAGGTTGGATCGCTTTTGACCCCATCGTCTCGGTGGGAGGTGGGACTGAAGGCCGATCCGTTCACAGGGCTAAAAGGTGACCACTGTCTCACTGAGAGAGACATGGACAGATGAGAGGAGGAGGAGGAGGAGGAGGAGGAGGAGGAGGAGGCTGTTGATAGTTCCAGCTGGAAAACAAGTCAGAGAGGAAGACCGAGAGTTCAGAAGATAGAAGGATGAGAAAAAATACTTTCTATCAAAAATTAGCAGGAACTCTAAAAAATTACATGGATGTGAAATGCTGAATAACACAGTGGTAAAGTGTAATGTCCATATTAAAGGCACCTTATTGGGATGCATCTATGATTTACAGTAGTTATTTGGGGAGAGTGATTCAAGGGTGTTTTCAGTTGCTTTACAGTGGTTTTGACTAAAATGGTGTTTCAAATTAGCAATTCTAAAGTTCTGTCTTCAAGCCCTATTGAACCCTCCAAAACCACAGCAAATACGACACACTCACACACACCTCCACCCTGTGACCTGCAGTCAACCTCTGTCCTGCTAACCTGTATTTATTGGCCATTAAAGGCCAATAGTTTACTCCAACCCTGACAACTCCAATTTATAGGCAGATTCATCACACCATGTTACTACAGCACACACACTTACTGCTCAGTGAAGGTACACAAGACGTGGATGGATGTGTAGATAGATGGATAGATATGCAGTTGGATGACAGACAGATAAACAGCCATAGACAGCCATGTTTGTCAGCATCACTGAGGTGCTGCAATTTTCTTTTAACTGGATACTTGTGTGTGTGTGTGTGTACGTGTGTGCCTGTGCGTGTAT